>JAZHYW010040713.1:0-42946 GCA_037355805.1 Ixodes ricinus | reverse complement strand
TCGACAACCGGACGCCGGCGCCTGAGGACTCGTTTTCGGATGCCGCCGTGGCGAAGGCGGCGCCTCTGAAGCTTGGTGCCCGAGTACCTCCTCCCTCGGGACCCATCTTGAAGACGTTGGCGGTGCCGGCGGTGGACATCATAGGACCCCCTCCCGGACAGCGTCGGCGCCCGAGGCCCTGCACGTGCTGCGCGGCAGAGCCGGACGGGAGCTCCAGCGAGAGACCGCCCACGATGGGAGACAGGAGGCTCCCGCCTGTCTGGTGCGCGGTGACGGCGGGGACAACGGGGAAAGCTCGGACGACGGGAAATAGGAAAGGGACTCTTGCGCGGGGAACGGGCCACGACGGACGTTCGCGGTGGTGGCGGCCGCGACGTCGGCTCGGGCGACGGCCCGGTGACATGGTCCGGACTTAGACCCCGGATTCGACCCTCGACGGCGAGCGTCCCCAGGATGCGGTGTGCACTAGCACCGCAGGGACGCTCGGCATGCGGCATACAGTGGCGGCGCACCCCCTCCAGGCTTCCTCGAGTACCTCTCCCGATCCCGAAACCCCCAGCAGAATGTGAGTGGAATAAACCCGTTCTGCCGAGAGCTATGCGTTTGCTGTGTCACGTTCATCCGGAGACAGGGGCCCGGGGAATCGGACGAGAACCCTACATAATTGGCGCCCAACGTGGGGCCTGATTTACAGTCAGGCTAGAGTTCCGATTCCTGGCCTGTTTCCGGTTGGATTGGGGCATTGCTTCCGCACTCCTTTTGGGGGCGATCCTCGTTGTAGCAACGCCGCACGAGATCCGACATGATCGTTTGCTTGATGAGGAAGCGCGGACCTAGACGTTGTCTTTGCTGACAATCCTTTGTCCCAGGCAACCAGGAGTTTATCCCCTGTGGCGAGGAGCGCCTTAATCCACTGTTTAGCTGTGCCGTCGGATGCTGGCAGGTTTATCCTCAGCCTCTTGATGCCGCGCAAGTGTTCAGTGTGCGTGGATATTCCCGCCCTCTTTGAGGCCTGCAGTGTCGGGTGTTCTGTCGCCCCAACTACGCCTCCGGCCGTCCACGTCCGATGGGTGAGATGTCAGCTCATTTATTGGGCGATGTGACGCATGCAGCCGCCTTTGTTCGCGTATCGTTGCAGTATCTTGGATTGACTGTTTTCGATTGCTCGCGTCAGAGAGAGTTCGCTGTGGGAGTATCTCAATACTACTTCCATTGCGGACGGCGGTTGCACGGACTGCATTGAGAAATTATTCCCGAACTGCATTTTGTCCGAGGGGAGCCTAGCGTTCTAGTTTTACTGCACGCTCGCTCCCAGCTGGCCTTGTTTGAGCTGTCGGCGCGGTTTTGAATTCCGTGCGTCCACAGCGTTTGGGTACAATATGCGCTCTTGTGGTTTCGACCGCACTGATGTAGTACCTTGCGGCCATAGGTGACACCTTGGGACTAATCCCCCCAAGTGTTGCCGGATACGCGATGCCTGGTGTGAATGCATCGGAATTCTGAGAGCCACCGAGTTTCCGTGCCCACCTTATCAGTGGCTGTGTGTAATGCTCCGTGGGGTCCAGGTTGACGCGATTGTTATCTTCTGTTCGTCCCTGGCTGTAGAGTCGTGAGGTTGATCCCGCTTAATTGCGTGCAGTTTTTGCCGGACCCTCACACCGCCATATCGGAGTTTGCGCTTCGGGCGGAGATTACTCTCGAGTTGTTGTCCCCATGCCCGGAGAAGGGGCGGGAAAGTACGTGCCCTGCGTTGCCGCTGGGCATGGTACCGGTTCTCCGCCGTGTTTGTGTACGCGTTGGGACGCGAGGGCGTGCGGAGGGATAACGGGTTAGAGTTAAGGGGAAAGACGGCTAGGTGGGGAAGGAGCCGTTCTCGTGTAGCGAAAAGCCTCACGGAGGAGGTGGCGGTCTTGCGATAATGGGACGAGTTGTTAATAGTTTTATCCTGTACAGCTGCGCGGGAGGACTGGGAAAACGTACGGTTCACGTCGGCGGATGCCCGGGAAGCCTAGAAATGATGGCAGCGGCATGGCCGTCGGCGGCCTATAACTGTTGTGCGTTAGGTCAGCCCGTCGCTGTACAAACTGCAGCTTTTGCATGAATGACCAGCGGGTGTTGGAAGCCAGCGGTAAATGTGGTAAACACTTCGACGCTGCGGAAACGGTTAATGCAAAGCAAATATAGTTTATTAGCTCGTCCATTTCCAAGATCGGCCGATTAGATTATATGGCACTTCGGTGTCGCGCTTGTAGCGCGGAAGATAAAAGGCGCGTGCGGGGTGCTTACATTGTTCGAACCTGGCCAGTCTTTCCAGTCGCAAGAAGACTTTTGAGTTATGCACTGTTTTGACTTGGCCTGGGGCGGGCTTTGTGCGTACCCTGCTGCGTTCATCCAAGGGCTCGTTGCTTGGATTGAGAATAGAAGAGTTGCGAGACACGTAAATGAGGTACCTCCATTTCTCGATCCTGGCCGACCTTGACAGTCGCAAGAAGACTTTTCAGTCATGCGGTGTTGTGGCTTGGCCGGGGAAGAACTTGAATGTGCGTCGATGCGTTGATCGCAACTTTCGAGCTTGTGCAGGGCCGGCACTCACAGTGGTTACTCCACTACACTTCGGTGTGTACCCCCGTTGCCCGCTCGTCGCTCTTGTTTGGAGATTATCCCCGAACAGTGACGCGGCAACTTCTGGTACACGGCCAGATGTTGCGGACAAAGCCTTGTAAAAAGGACGTCCAAACAGACTTGCTGGGCGCATCATCCGGCATATCAAAACGTTGTCCCCTTGTGCTGGTCTCAATGGCCGGTACCGCGGGACACGGGCCTCTCGGGGTGGTTATCCGACCCGATGACGGCATGCTACGTAGCGTAGTCGTGGCTTGCTTATGGCGTAAGAGTCGCGAACGATGTCTATGTGAATGTGCGTAATGTTAATTGCTACTGTTAGCGGCAGGTTTTGTTCGTATGGTTATTGTGTATCGCACCTCGCGAACGGTGTAGGATTTGTAGCTGCTTGTGACGTACAGACGATTATCTTTTGTGTTGATGTTTTGTGTTTTCATCACAAGTGATTTTAGCTGTGAGGAAAGTGAATTCTGTTGTCGGAGAAGTGATTCTCTAGCGCTTTCTTAGATTATGTAACATTTAAGTAGAAAGCAATTGGGTTGTTTTGTATAATAACAATGGTTGTCTAATAACTAAACATTTCGATAATAGTTTAGTATTGTTGCATGCTTTCTGAACTTGATGATTAGTTGTATTTTTGGGTACGTCTTTCGAACATGTAGCGTGACGACCTTGATGAGTGTACGCTTAATAGTTTTAGAACGAAGAGCTTCGTTTGTATCTTGTGGCATGCCCACTGAGCTGAAGATTTGGTTTCGTCACGCTGTGCGATATTCAGCGCCGCGATTTGTTAGCGTTTGTTTTTCTGTCTGGAACACTGGGGTGGAAGGGACTTTCAATTTTGGTGTATTGTGTGCGACTTTGTGCCCGTGCGCGCTGTGAGCGGTGGTGCTCTGGGCCCGCTTCTGGACTGTGCGCTACCTGGTCGAGCTTCCCGGCGAATGAACGGTCCCCGTGGGCTTGCCTCGTTTGGCACCCTCGCCGCGATCATCAAGGGTGATCGCCATTATCGGCGACACGCAGCTGAGCTCCCGTGCGGTATTTGGGTCATCTGCGCAACCTCCACTTCTGACCTTCATGACCCCCGGGCCTTGGTTTGAGGGGGATGGTGTGGGGTCTTGTCAGCCCCCCTTTCGTCGACAACCGGACGCCGGCGCCTGAGGACTCGTTTTCGGATGCCGCCGTGGCGAAGGCGGCGCCTCTGAAGCTTGGTGCCCGAGTACCTCCTCCCTCGGGACCCATCTTGAAGACGTTGGCGGTGCCGGCGGTGGACATCATAGGACCCCCTCCCGGACAGCGTCGGCGCCCGAGGCCCTGCACGTGCTGCGCGGCAGAGCCGGACGGGAGCTCCAGCGAGAGACCGCCCACGATGGGAGACAGGAGGCTCCCGCCTGTCTGGTGCGCGGTGACGGCGGGGACAACGGGGAAAGCTCGGACGACGGGAAATAGGAAAGGGACTCTTGCGCGGGGAACGGGCCACGACGGACGTTCGCGGTGGTGGCGGCCGCGACGTCGGTTCGGGCGACGGCCCGGTGACATGGTCCGGACTTAGACCCCGGATTCGACCCTCGACGGCAGCGTCCCCAGGATGCGGTGTGCACTAGCACCGCAGGGACGCTCGGCATGCAGCATACAGTGGCGGCGCACCCCTTCCAGGCTTCCTCGAGTACCTCTCCCGATCCCGAAACCCCCAGCAGAATGTGAGTGGAATAAACCCGTTCTGCCGAGAGCTATGCGTTTGCTGTGTCACGTTCATCCGGAGACAGGGGCCCGGGGAATCGGACGAGAACCCTACGAACCTACACAAGGCATATATATGATATTATAAAAGATAAAAAGCAACGGATTACGTTGTTTCTGCAATTAACATGTGTCATATTCAGACGACTATTGGGGTTGTTAAGTTTGTATAAGCTAACAAAACGGTTGGCCTGTCTGTCATTGATATTTGAGGCAGAACTGCACTGCGCAGTCAGCACGAAGAACATGTGGGACGTGTTGGTTATTGAGCAAAGACGACAGAAAGAATAGCACACTTAAAACAAAGGGACGACGGAAAGAAGAGTGTCGCCGTCCCTTTGTTTTAAGTGTGTTATTCTTTCTGTAGCCTTTGTCCTTTAACCTATGTCCAGGTTTAGTGTGTTTTCATCTAACAATGGAAATTCTGTAATCGCGACTAGAAATGTGGTACAAAATGCATATTTAAGACACCAAGTGTTGCGGTAAAATTTTATGATAGTAAATAACCTGTATTACTCGAAAGCAAAAAAATAAAATAAAAAGGGCGTTTAATAATATTTGGGGTAACTATGTCGCGAAGTGTACACACGTGAAGAGGATTGATGCGAAAAATAAACAATCAATACATGAGCACCAGTTAAAAACCTAAGGCCTCATATACGTCACAATTTCGAAGAAGAACCAAAGGGGATGTTTATTCCGGTTATTTTTGGAAGTATTCATAATATACCTTATGTTTTACGAAAACGTCAACTAACAGAAACCTTTGCATGCAATCTTTATTTACATAAAAAAGCATCGTTTATTAACACGTGATAAAACAAGTTTCAATTCAGTCAGATAATACTATTGATGCAAGATAATTATATTGTTTAATGGGACATAGTTTGGTACATGATAAATGCATGCATATTTGGAGTGCCATGCAAATTGTACTTATGATGTTGTTACTGTAATATTTGCATCTTAATATTTTTAGACAATACATATTATAGGTTTTGTTGACTGATGAAATTATTTTGTTTATTTTGATAAATATGTTTTTCAATTCCGTGTCGAAGGTCGGTATTTTAATTTCCCGAAATGTTGAGCCACACCATATATTTTGGAAAGTTGTCGGGACGCACCGAAAGCTGGTTTGTTTTTGGTTTATTCAGTTATTACTCTCTATTAATTATCTCTAGGCAAAGGCTACTTTTTTTGCAATTTCATGGTAATCGTGCTCCACATCTAAGCATATAAAGTCTTTATTCAGGCGAATCCCTGAACGCACAGCTGAAAAAGGTATCTTTTATTGCAAAACCATTAACTCTCCCATGGAGCGAAGCCGGCGGTGTCTGTAGCCGTTGTCTGTAGCAGCGAAAAACGGCACATAAATTCTAGTTTTCCCATTGGCTGAGCGAAGGGCACCTAAAGTCCCATTGACTGCGACGCGTCATATCAGATGCTTCGTCATGGAAGCTGGCAGGGCCGCTCGAGGTCAAAGCGGACGCGCCTCAGAAATAAAACACAAAGAAAGGATAGCAACGCACATGCATCGTCACGGAAGCGTGGAGCCGGCGGGTGCGCCGCGCCTGCGCAGTGGGAGAGAGTGACGTCACCACCGGAGCGCCTGCGAAAAAAGGAAGAGGTGGCGCCCTGCTTCAAGGAATGCGCTAGGTGTAGGAATGCTTTCCCATTCCTACACATAACAATCTTAAGTGTTCTTTTTGGTAATTTTTCTCTCTATATCTCTGTTTTCTTATAGCCAAACTTATAAGGAAACTTCTAAATGATGACATTAATCCATGCACTGATTTTTATGGATATGTGTGCAATAATTGGATTTTTAACTACTTGATTACTGATGACAAGACGGCCACGAGTAACCTGCACAATATTAATGACCAAATGTTGATTATGATTTAAAAGGTATGTGATGCGGGAGCATTTTTTGAGTCAATTATGGCAGCTTCATACCATTGCGTATGGCATTACAGCCCACCACATTTCCAATTGTCACACCATTCCTTACACAATAATTGTTCCACAATACGCTAATATTTCAGAGTTGATTCTTTAATGCTACAGCGGAAATTGAACTTGAACGAGCGTTGCATTATAGGATATGGGAGGGAGTACGCAAAGTATGTTTTTGCAATTTACTTCGCGTTGTTGTACGTACGTTACAACAAATTACGCTCAAAACACTGCCAAAAACGTAAAAGTTGTTTTATTAAAAATGAGGGGATTAGTGTCCCAAACAAAAGAACATTCGTCATGCCCCCAGTGAAGAATACCGGATGAATATAGACCCCTGATGAGTCTCAAATTTTGGCATACATCTTGACTACAAGGCGCCTCCTCCGCAAGAAAGCGATCAGATTGCGGGCGCCTAAGTTGGGGTATGAAACACCAACTGGAGATCCGTACACCGGAACGTTGTCCTGAAAAAACCCATGTGTGCACTGAACATTTAATAGAGACAGCGTACTGGCGGTGTGAAGGTAAAAATGCTTTAGTTCGATGCGCATGCTTGTCCATTTTTTTGGTTTGAATGTCGGTACAGATGCTGTGATTGAGTCGTAGAGCTCAACGAATTGCTCAACGACAATAGACTTGTCATACCGGCCGGGTTTGTCAGCAGTGCGCTGCTCGTCTTAGATGTTAAAGGGGATCTTTTTTTACTGTTAGGATGTTCCGGATTTAAATGTTTGTCTCAGGTAACCTGAAAAAAAGACAATTTGAGTATCGTAATTATTCTAAAGGCACCATTTATGATTTAGCTACGGCAGCTGCTTCGTCGCTGATAAGTAGAGGTTTCGAATCGTAACAAGCCTGCTACTATACAAGAAAAGTTTCTTTTCCCGAAACGCGGTTCGTGCACTTCTTATCGGAGGAAAATATAATCATCATTGCCATCATCTGTGAATTTTGTGTGCTCATAGACAACTAATTGCCTAAATTATGAGGCACGTCGAAAACCGTGTAGATTTGAAAATGTGGATGCCCGCTCAATGATGTCGTCAAACAATATTCAATGCGGGTCGAAGAACCAGGAGGGGCGTTCCAGAAGTTTTTGCCTTACACACGAGTGCGAGCACAGACACGAAGCACATGGTCTCTTAAGATTCGCGATACCGAAAATGGCACATGCGCAAGATGCGGGTTTCTCGTGGCGGCCGCCAACAGGTGGCAATCCGCGCAGTCGAACTAAAACGAAGAAAGTGAAGACAAGTTGGGTGATTGAACATTTGTATCGGAAAAACCTAACCCCGGCGGGCATCCGTAAAGAAATGGTGGCGAAGTAGGCGTAGGATGCCCCATCCTATATCACGATGAAAAAGTGGGCCGCGAAATTCAATCACGGATGGGAGAGCTTCGAAGACGACCCGTGCCTTGGCAGCCGTGCGGAAGTGACCGCTCCAGAAAGCAACGACCGTGAGTACGATGACGTAAGGGCAGAACGTAAACATGCGAGCCCCTTGCACAGGTCACAGGCACCTCTAAAACCACAGTTAAGCGCATCTTGACCCAATATCTTGACGTGTAGAAGGTATCCGCTGATGGATGCAGCTCTCTCTCGTGTGACCAAAAACGCACCCGATACACCACATCTAGGGACAATCTAGAGCTGCTCAGGTAAGGTGGCGCAGGCTTCCATGCCCGATTTGTGAATAAGGACGGAATTTGTGTCCACCGCTTTCAACTTGACGGGACAGCCCAGTATGAATAGGGGAAATACCCTCTCACCTCTCTATCACCGCAGATGGCTCAGTCTGTCCCATTAGAATGTCAAGGCGATGGCCGCGCTTTATTTTCAAATTCGGAAGGCGTGCTGCTCAGCAGTTACCTTCACAAAGGAAACAACATCACCGGGAACTACTACGTAACCCTGAATAATTGTCTGCGGGAGTCCATCAAGGCCAAACGTCGAAATATTCCCTGGAAGAGTGAGCTGTCCATTCAGGACAATGCAGCCCCGCCCGCCCCCCCCCCCCCCCCAATCCTCGCGGCTGTGGCGATGGCTGCCATCCACTCTTGCGGCTTTTCTGCTGTCAACCATCCACCATACTCGCCATCTTTAAGTCATCAGACACCTATCTCTTCCCCCAGATTGAAAAAAAAACAAAAGAAAAACTTAGTGTTGTTAGGTTTCTTTTGTCGATGATAAAATCATTGATGCTCTGACCAGCTTTTTGGAAAACCGAACTCCCCCCCTTTTTTTAAGAGGATCCATGCACTGGAGCATCGGTTTGCGAAGTGTGTGCACATCAAAGGGGCCTATGTTGAAATCTAACATAAGTTCATTATTCTCAGTCGCTTTCTTCTGGGTCAGGCCGATTACGTTTGGGGCGCCGCTCGTATAGTCGGGGACAGGTTAGGAGCAAAATGGAAGCTCTACCCACCCCTTATCACTTTAGCAGAGCGGGCGCTGGAGAGGAGGTCGCATTGTCTACAGAGTTCGTTAAAGTGGACAGAAGTGGGAGGAGCTTCCACTTTGCTCTTAAGCTGTCCCCGACTGTAGAATGATCGTATAATTTAAAATAATTATCAATATGACTCATTGGAAAAAAGCCTTGTGGACAGATTAAACACTTTTAATCAAGGAATGTTGGACATTTTATCGAACAATATATCGGTTAGTCAGTCTGGTGGAAAGGATGTGAAAGTGCTAATGCATTGCGTTATTATACTTAATAAGTATAATCATAATACAAAAAAACAAATAGCGGTACAACGTTAGTTTGCCCTGCTTTTCGCATATTTAACTTCTTTATTCGAAATTATATACATTCAGCGTATGATAGAAGGTTTTCAGTGAGGCTTTGTTAATTCATATTGGAGCTGTTTTCGACCAAATTAACATCGTAGTAATGCTCCTTTCAAAAACATGTAAAAATTCTAAATCACTGTAGTTGCCGGTACGATGTTCAGCGTAAGGGCTGTTGCGTTTAGGTAACTTGGAAACTAGGTATTGTGGCGCTATTCACAATGTCTATAGCAAAAATTATTCGGGGATATTTTACTCCATTAAAATGGATGAGGTAATTATTTTGCAGACGTTGTTTTGCTTCCACTAAGCTACGTGTTTATCTAATCACTAAGAATTGTAACTTTTTTTCCGTGGGTATTTTGATGTTCCATTTTGTGTAGGAGCCGTACCTTAATTGTTTATTCAACATTTAATCTGCGGCACCGAAATTTAATGACTAAAATATTGCAGTAATGAACTTACACTATCAGTCCACGTCTATTTTTTTTGTTTTCAGATATTCTGGAAAATACAGCTTACAAAACTGAGGAACAGAATGTCACAGATAAAGTTGTGGTTGCGTATCATAACTGTGTCAATACCTGTAAGTTGGTCGACTTTACTGAAAATTGCGCTTTCTAATTAAGTTTATTTTTTGTTTTGTTTGCTCCAAATATGAATGGTGCGATGAGACTGTGACAACGCTTTAGAAGCTCCTTGCAACAAAAAATAATAATTGTGCTCACGCTTGGATATATCCTTTATACTTCATATGATATTTTATTAGGTTCATCCAGTAGCACAGTTCCTTGGGACAAAATTTCGTTTTGTCCTCAAATTTAGGGCCTTGAAAAGCCTGAGGAAGCAAAGGTAGAGCCATACTTGACATTTTTTCCCCATAGTCTGGATGTCTTTTCTCTTATTCACTAAACACGTCCTAAAGTCAGTCCTCACTGCTGGTTTTTTGGCTGTAACCTGGCATCTTTGCTCCCAAATTTCCAAGCAAGTGCCACAGTTAGACTTCTCTTCTGGCTGTTCTAATTTTATGTGGCAATTCGGAGCCTAAATTGCCAAACAAGTGCCATATTTAGGATTCACCGGTTGCTTTTCTGTTCAAACGCTGCTTATTTGGCTGGTACGTTTGCAATGGACCTTTTCCAAGAAGCGTTCTGCGCACGCGCGAGCGCCCGATGCCAAGCGGCGGAAGTCTGCACGAAAAATCGAGGAAATTCGGAAGGAGGCTGTGGATCAGCGAGTAGAAAACGTAATTGCAGCATACATATAATTGTGTTACGCAAAAAAAGAAAGCGAACGGAAAGAATAACACGACGTTTAAGTGGACGCCACGGATGCCCCACTCGGAAGTCGCGTTGGGCACGCCCCGCTGCTCAGAGAACGAAGAAACTGGTAGCGTAGCTCCCACTATCGATTCGTAGCGCAGGTAGGTCCCTTCCTCGATTTTTAGTTCGTGCAGCCACCGCCTGGTGCCGTCGGTATGTGAAAAAGGTCCATTATATTGCAAGCTGGGGAAAAGCCGCAGAAACGCAAAAGAAAGGTAGAACATCATGGTGAACTTGAGAATCCCTCAGTCACAGGTTTACCATCATGTTCTACTTACACCAGCTCGCCTGCACTCTGACTAGTTTTTCGTTAAATAAAAGTACTGTACCAAAAGCGCCTTAGAGCAATACCGTGCTACGCCCACGCCAGGCCTCTAGGACTGCCAGGCATGTGCCAAGTTAGGCCTCTCCCTTGCGTGCTGCCTGTATTTGTACCTGAGCAATACGACCTTCTAAGCCAAAATTTCGTCACATCCTTAGATACTTCTTGTAGCTTTTCATCGCCTCAGTAACAAGTAGCAAAACAGCAAACATCACTATAATTAGTTTTGTATTCTCATACTTACACTGTTGGTATTGTTTTAGTATCGTGTTGTAAAATGTTTAGCGACGCAATATTTACAACTGGGGTTAGCAGCATTTAGGACAAAGTGAGATTACCTGAAACTTGAGAAAAAATACATGTAAATTCCTTTCAATACCGCACTATTCTTCATAATAAACTAATTGTAATCTATTTGTCACTCTAAGACGTTCCGTGTAATAAAACTATTCAACTAGTTTCGTTTTGACAAGAACTATTATTTTAGACTTATGATGTGAGGCGATATGATGACGAGTGACATCGAAAAGTATAAGAAAAGTGTACAAGTCCCATATCCTTTGTGAAGAAGTAGGTATAATCGAATAATCTTTCTTTTATGCAGCTATTCACGAGAGCATTCAGTTTCGTGCTTTGGAAACTATTCTGAAGAGCGTTGGTGGTCAGTACTGGCCAATTTGGCCGCGCCTTCGAGATGAAAGCGTCATACCTTGCTGGCAGGACCTCTACATCAAAATGCACTATGAGATAAGCTTCCACTTGCTGTTGATTGTGGCTGTCTTCAAAGATCCAACGAACGTCACGAACAATGTATTGTCCGTAAGTTTGTGCAGTGCAGTTTCTGAGTACTGAAACTCTAGGAATGCTCTTCCGTAGTACATAAAAATTCGTTATATGCTGGTGCGTTTTATCGCAGAGCTCTGGCGCAAAAAGAAGTAGATGAGATGCCCCAATCTAGCACCTCGTCAGACCCCCCATAGTGTGTTTTTGTTTTTATACTCGACATGCAAGCTAAAATATAAAGTGTTTGTCACTAATAAAAATCAGTATGTTAGTATGTAAACAATATAATAATATAAAGTCTTGTGTTGATAATGTTGTGACGCGATCATGTTCTGTTCATTTGTGTTTTTTTATTACTGTACAATTTCCTCGCTCTGTTGCTGCTGCTGTAGTCTGTCAGGAACCCGTCAAGCTGTACCTTACAGATTTTTCCCCTGACTTCCACCATCATCTTATGGTGGAAATAAACATTATTAGTGATATTAATAATATGATAGCTCTTTGCTCCCTGAATTTGATAATCAGATTTGAATGTGAACGAAATAGAAGCAAATTGCGATTATTTTAGAATTTCGTGCAGAGATTGCCGCAAAACATGCGGGTTTCCTGTGGTCACCTATTATCTGTGAAAAGATTGTTAAAAGCACTGTGACTTCCTTGTTGGCATTTCTTGAGCAGCGTAGAGACAAGAAAGAGTAATAAGATGCTGCCGATGACGTCACTTTGGCAAGTTTTCTATTATCTCCTTTCCTGTCTTGCGCTGAGAGTGTAGCAGCGACGAAATTTTAATGGGCGATCACATTACCCACACTATAATAAAAATAAGAATAAATTACGCAATCAATTTTAAGGTGCTTTATATTCCAAAATTTTTAAGCATTTTAGGAAAAAAAAACAAAAACTACAGTTTGCATGCAACCTTGCGCTGTCACGTAATTTAAAGTATTTTTCTCTTCAGCTGTGTCCCTTGTTTCGGTCATTTTGTTTTGCTTTGACGCAATAATGCCTTCTACAGCTTTTTTAACACATTTTTACCGCTATTTAGCGCGTTTTAGGACAGTAGTATTGATCTGACCAGTCGCAACATCCGGCATATTTTTTTTCGGGATGCAAGGTTCCTTCTTTGAACGTCTAAGGATGCAAACCCTAGCTACCACACCTCTCCTTACGTACTGGCGCCAATATACTGCGCATCGTCAGCATGAATTTTTTTGTCACAGATCGTACTTGATAGGTCACATGATAGCATATGTTATGCATTTATCAGTGGTCGCTTTGTAAGTGCTTCAGTCTGATTTTTTCTCAAATGTTCCTGGAAGCGTTTACAAGATCCGTTTAATCCTTTGATGCGCGTGTTTTGGTGTTGGTAACGGACGTATTTAGAAAATTTCACTTTAATTTTTTTAACTTATGTTGCAACATCGCGTAGCTAACTTGCTCGAATAAAAAATATGTTTTCGAATGATATAAACAACTTTGAGAAAATCTTTGAATAATATATTTTTTTTATTTATTTCGAAATACTGTAACCTTTTAAAGATTATAGCAGGGGTGGGACACAAAAACATATCGTCCTAGGTACTAAAGTGAGGTCGATTGGACCTTTGTACATGCATCCTATACAACGGCATAAAAGCACCATTTCAATAGGAATGGTGCACTTAAGAGTACATAGAGAAATAACAACATAAACATCGAATGCCTTTCACAATGTGCTGTTAATCTCACATTTAAAGTGTCCTTCCATGAACTCTCTAGCACTTCCCGAGAGTTGATTCCAAATTTCAATACAGTAGGGAAACAATATTATCCAAAACAGTCCAGGGAAAAGAAGTAAGGAGCAATGTTGAGGTAATGACAATTTCTACACTCTCAGAGAAAAAAAAAGTGTATTCTTCTATCCTTTGTCCCATGTAAGACGCCCCAAAACTTCAGTTCGATGTACAGCCCACTGACGTCGAACCGACGGTACCAACTTGCACCAGTGGCTTGATAGCCGTGTGGTACAACTTATTAAAATAGCTAATGTACATGTTACTGACCAAACAAATAAATAAATAAATGAAATTGTGTTTTTTGGGGTTTTATTGCAAAACCTGAGTGTTTTCTTTCTGTTACCTTTGATACATACTTTAGCTGTTTAATAAGTTTTATGATCGCATTGTTATCAAGGCTTTCGTAAACTTTGGGGCCGTCTCTTCGACTATAGTGCGCTTTACGTCGAACTGAAGTTTTGGGGTGCCTTATATGAGAGAAAAAGGTGTAAGAAGGTACCTTTATTTTTAGAGTGTACTCGAACGTGACCCCGCAGGGGGCACCTGTGAATGCAGGTGTTTGGAGAGTGGCGTCTCCACGGACCCCGAGCCATGCGGGTTCGCCCGCCCACGTCTGGCTGTGCGTGGCTTTCCCGTGTCTGGGGAAAAGGGCATCCTGGTGGTTGAGCCGAGCCCGGGGTAGGTTTGGACCCTTCGGGGCCCCCCGGGTGAGGCAATACACCACTTCGGCCCCCGCTTCTCATAGACGGGAGTCCTGGTATGGCCCGGCCAGGATGATTCAGTCTAGTCGCCACTTCTACTATCCCCTCCCTTCTTTCACCCTTGTCTTCTCCTTCTTTTCACTCTTCTCATTTCTCTTCTTTCCTTTTTCAACTTCTTTGGCGGCAAGGGCTAACCTTGGGTGGCGACAGACCCCTTGTCCGAAACCACACTTGGTTATAGTACCTGGGCAGTGCTAATAGTTTAACGGTTCCAGCAAAGCCCTTTTTGTTATGGTCCGTTAACTATTCCCTTGTTGGGCTCCGTGGTGGGCGGCACACCACAGGTTCTGAAGACTTTCCGCCTCTTATGGCTCCTCTCTCTCTAAACCCGGTTCCAGGCAGGCATCCAAACGGCCCTGTCCGGAACAAGTCATCGCCAAAGCACCAGAAACAGAACACTTCGTAAAGTTTTTTGTAGTTCACTCTGAAGACGATCAACGCCCTGCCGCCAAGCTGTCTCCGTTCATTGTTGCCAAAGTTCTTGAGCACTTGATCGGACACTCCTACCAAGCAAAAAAGCTGCATTCTGGGGACCTTCTTGTTGAGGTCACCACACAAGCACAAAGTGTGGCCATACAAAAGATGAAAAGCATCGTCGATACCCCCGTCACGGTAACGCCGCACAGGACGTTGAACACTGTGCGTGGTGTCATCTCCGAAGAAGACCTCCTAGGTGTAAGCGAGGATGAGATTCTTGAAGGCCTACATAACTCGGGTGTCACTGCAGTAAAGCGGATTATACTTCGACGCGAGGGTCAGGAGATCCCCTCAAAGCATCTTATTCTTTCCTTTGAACGGCATAGTCTTCCAGCAACAGTGAAGGCAGGCTATCTCAACTGCCGTGTCCGTCCTTATGTGCCGAACCCCCAAAGGTGCTTCAGGTGCCAACGGTTCGGGCATGGGTCTAGGAGCTGCCGTGGAAGAGAGATCTGCGCCAAGTGTGGCAGCAACGAACATGTCGCAGACATCTGTGAAAACACTGTGTGTTGCTCCAACTGCAAGGGCACCCATGCAGCGTACTCTCGTGTTTGTCCCCTATGGAAGCAGGAGAAGGAGATCTTGAGCTTGAAGGCTAAAGAAAACATTACATACCTTGAGGCCAAGAAACGCTGGTCATTCCTTGCACAAGGCTCGTATGCCGACGTGGCGCGCCGGGGTCCTGCGCCACGTATGGAGTCGAGGGCAACCCAGGTCTTGCTCGAAGACCTGGCTGCCGCCCTCAGGACCCCAAAGTCTACCCAGGGGCAGCGGGCTCCCTCTCTTCGCGGAGAGGGTTCGCCAGCTGCTCCCATGTCCCAAGACAGGCCAGCGCCTGCTGCGCCTGTACAGTCCGCGCGGTCTCCTACCAGGGAGAAAAAGCGAGGCCCTCGGCCTCACTCTCTGGAGAGACCGCCAGCAACTAAGGAGCTGCATGGTCCTCATGCAGCTTCTGTAACACAAAAGGAGGCGGAGCAGATGGACGGGGTGGAATCCCTCCCAAGTACATCTGCCACCCTCCCGTCAGGTTCTGGCCGCGGCCGCAGGTTAGGTTCTCGCAGCTCCGAACCTTCCAGGCCGGCAAGCAAGCCTGCTTGCGGAGCTCAGGAGGGCGGGGCTCCTGCCCTGTCCACCTCCCCATCTACCCCTGGGTCTGACCAGGAGGAGATGGAATGGCAGGATCCGAAGACCAAACAAAAAACTAAAAAACCTGTGATCCCTCCGAAGTGATTACACTTCTTTCACTCTTTACCCCTGTGTTCGTAATTTTATATCTTTATAATGGTTTCAGTGCTAATGCAGTGGAACTGTCGAGGGCTCCTAAGTAACCTGGATGATGTGGAGTTTTTGCTGGAGGAACACAAGCCACGTGTCCTTTGCTTGCAGGAAACTCATTTAAACCCCAGCCATACCAACTTCCTCAGACGGTACCAGGTATTCCGCAAGGATCGTCCGTGCTCTGTCAGTTCTTCTGGAGGAGTTGCGGTAGTTCTCCCGAGAGAAGTGCCCTGTGTACAGGTTCCACTGTCTACCTCACTCGAAGCAGTGGCTGTACGGTTCATGCTTCACAAAGCTCTGACAGTGTGCTCTTTATACTTACCACCATCCTTTACTTTGAAATCTTCAGATTTTAATTCGTTTTTAGACCAGCTTCCTGAGCCATTCCTTTTGATGGGCGATTTTAATTGCCACAACCCTCTATGGGGGAGCACACGTCGTGACATCCGAGGGAAAATTATTGAGACTGTCTTATTCTCGCGAACACTTTGTCTTTTTAATACTGGTGAGCCTACCTTTTTTAGCTGTCAGCACCTTTCTTCATCATGCATTGATCTTTCCATCGGGACTGCCACACTTTTTCCTAACTTTTCATGGCATGTGGATCCTAACCCATACGGTAGCGACCATTTTCCCATTATTTTAAAGTGCACTGCTCCTTCATCCTCTATCATGACACGTTCGCCACGCTGGAAAGTGGACCAAGCAGACTGGGCCATGTTTGAAAGTTCATCTGAGGTTAACCCTGAAACCTTAGTTGGCTTGGATGTGAATGATGCCTGCAAATTCCTTACTGACTCTATAGTTGAGGCAGCTCATAAAGCTATTCCGCAGTCTTCTACACGCCTTCCTGTTAAGCCGAAACCTTGGTGGACTAAAGAGTGCAGTGAGACTCGGAAAAAACAAAATTGTTCATGGGATGTGCTACGCCGCTACCCGACGCCTCCAAATGTCTTAGCCTTCAAACAGGCTCGGGCGAAGGCTCGATATGTTCGTCGTCAATCCAAAAAGACGACATGGAAGAAATACACCTCCTCCGTTAATAGTCACACCAGTGTAAAAGTTGTCTGGGAAAAAGTGCATAAGATTAATGGGGATTATCGAGCCTTCTCCATACCGCTTTTTGTCCTGCCAGGTGGTGTACTGCCTAGCCTTGAGCAGCAGGCCAATATCCTAGGGGAGCACTTTGCATCTGTATCAGGTTCATCACATTACTCAGCTGCATTTTTAAAGCATAAGAGTGTTATAGAGAAGAAGAAAATAAATTGCTCTGGAGGACTACGAGAACCCTATAATAGACCATTTAGTTTTCGAGAGTTGCAGGCAGCGTTAAATAAAAGTAAAAATACGTCCCCGGGACCAGATCGAATTCACTACTGTATGCTCAAGCATTTGCATTCCAATACCCTGCAGGCGCTTTTAAACTTTTTTAACCAGATCTGGAGAGAAGGTGTCTTCCCAGATTCTTGGAAAAGAGCTGAGGTTATCCCGCTCCTCAAGCAAGGAAAAGATCCATCATTACCCTCAAGTTACCGGCCCATAGCCCTCACCAGTTCTTTGGGGAAAACCTTCGAACGGATGGTAAACTCAAGATTGGTCCATTTTCTAGAGGAAAATAACCTCCTCGACAAGTTTCAGTGCGGTTTCCGTGCCCACAGATCAACGGTGGACCACCTAGTCCGACTTGAGAAAACTATTCGTGAGGCTTTTGTTAATAGACAACATTGTGTTTCTGTCTTTTTTGATATAGAGAAGGCTTACGACACAACATGGAGGTATGGAATCTTGAACGATCTTGTCTCGTATGGAATTCGTGGCCGAATGCTCTCACTCATCAAAAGCTTCTTGGAAGACAGATACTTTCATGTTAAGCTTGGGACAACCTTCTCTCGAAGTTTTGTCCAAGAGAATGGAGTTCCACAAGGTGGTGTCCTTAGCGTAACACTATTTTTAATAAAAATGAACTCTATTGCAAAGTCTATCCCACAATCACTTTCCTATTCTCTTTACGTGGATGACTTGCAGATCTCTTGCTGTTCGTGTAACATTTCGCTCTGCGAGAGACAACTTCAGCTGGGAATTAATAGTCTGATGAGGTGGGCTGATGCCAATGGGTTTAGTTTTTCACCAGAGAAGTCAGTATGTGTCAACTTTTCATTACGTAGAGGCATGATCCTAGAGCCTAGTCTGACCTTAAGGGGGCGGGCAATTCCTGTTCGTAATGAACACAAGTTTCTAGGAGTGATATTTGATAAAAAGTTGAATTTCCGTAGTCATGTACTTTACCTGAAACAGAAATGCTCAAGGTCTATGAACCTCCTAAAGGTGCTTTCACACAAGTCTTGGGGTAGCGATCGGGAATGCCTCCTTCGTCTCTATCGCTGCTTGGTTCGTTCGAAATTGGATTATGGATGCGTAGTGTATGGATCTGCACGTCAATCTACCCTTCAGATGTTGGACCCGATCCACCATCAAGGTCTGAGGCTTTCCACTGGTGCTTTTCGGACGTCCCCTATTCCTAGCCTATACGCTGAGAGTAATGAATATTCACTTGAAAAAAGGCGATTTTATTTAGGCTTCCAGTATGCGTTAAGAATTCGCTCTATCCCTTCTCATCCGATCCAGGAAGCAATTCAGGATTCTCGCTATGAAACTACATTCCAGAACAAGCCATCTGTCGTACCCCCTTTTACGCAGAGAATTAAAGCATGTTCACAGGCGTACAACCTTGACACTTTCAGCCTAGTTGCCCAACTTCCACTGGCAGTAGCTCCTTGGGAGTGCGTAGCACCCAAAATCAATTTCACTCTGATCAAGTATAATAAGCGGCAAACTCCTGTTGCTGCCCTGCAGCAGGAGTTTTCCCAGGTTGCTTATACGTACAGCGACTGTAGGAGCTTCTTCACGGATGGTACTAAGAGTGATTCTGTTGTTGGTTGTGCTGCTATAAGCGAGACATGGAAGGTTGTTAGGCGTCTTGATGCCAGAGCCTCAATCTTTACTGCAGAATTATATGCTTTAATTTTAGCCGTTGAATTCATTATAGAAAACTCTATCCAGTATTCTGTTATCTACTCTGACTCTCTCAGCGCATTAAAGGCGCTTTCTTCTTTGGAAGTACCAAAGAATACCTTCGTTACTAGGCTCCGGAACATTGTGCACAATGCAGCAAAATCACACCTACACATCAATTTTTGTTGGGTGCCTAGTCATGTCGGTATTCAGGGGAATGAAGAGGCTGATAGAGCTGCCAGTACGTGCATTGAGAGGCAAGTGGATATCAAGTGCATTCCATACACTGACTACAAACACAGTCTTAAAAGAGCAATCCAGAAAAACTGGCAGGTAGAATGGGACACGGAAACACACAACAAACTTCATTGCGTGAAACCTACCCTACGGGAATGGGCAAGTTGCCGACACAGGGAGCGCTTCTTTGAGGTTGTGCTCTGTCGTCTAAGATTGGGACACACCCATCTCACGCATGGGTACCTCCTACGGGCAGAGGCAGCTCCAAAATGTGAGCACTGTAACGAGTCGTTGAGTGTCATGCATATTCTTATCACATGTCCTAAGTACCATCACGAACGCACCATTTTTTCTCTACCTTTTTCCGCAATCACGTCCCGTTTCACCCGGCATTATTATTGGGCGACGAACCTCTTGTGCCGCACCATCAAGTTTTTAAGTTTTTAGATAGCATTGGCATCCTACACCAGCTATGAATTTTAGTTTGTTCTCATTTCTATTACGTTTGTCTGAAGATTAGCGGAGCATCGTTAAAAATGTCTGGAGGCCTTAATAGGCCCATATCGTGTAGAGTTTCAAACATTCATTCCCCATAGTTTTAATAGAACTACCTACTATAGGTCTTTTCAGTATTAATTGCCTTTAACTTACCCTTTGTTTGGCACACTATGGCCTTAGTTGCCGCTGTGCCATTAAACACCTAATTTTCTTCTTCTTCTTCGAACGTGATTTTTTATATGACAAGTACCGGGGAAAGGGGATGCAATAATCATTTCTTGCGATCTGAAAGAACGTTTCTGAGCGGACTGCGACTCGCCTAGACGAGAGCAACTGAAGGCCTAGTTGTTCCCTTTCATATGATGGGAAAAAGCCACGACCATACTGATTACAAATGAAAGGTATTGCACTTCTCTAGACGGCTTCCAGTTTATCTATAGGTCATATATGTGAGGATGCCAAACGACAGAACAGTATTGAAGAAGTGGTTGGGCTAATGCGCTGTATGCGCTAACAACTTTGTTTGTTTAGAAGCAGGATCTAGCGTTCTCCTCAGGTACCCCAGGCGCCGTAATTGCTTAGAGCAAATTATATCAATATGTTTCGTCGAGCTTAAATTGGGAGGTAGCATGGCGCAAAAGTACTTTTACTCAAACATTTGATTAATCTTTTTATATTCGAAACAAATAATCCCATGACCAAGGAGTTTTTTTGTTTGTTTTTTGGTAAATGACATTTATACAGTTTTGTAAAAAGTACCTTCCATTTGCCAGTCATGGTCCAGGAACAAAAACGCGCAAAAGACTGCTGAAGCAAAATCGGATCACTGACTGACTCAACTTCCCTATATATGTTAAAATCATCCGCGTAAATTTAGATTTTACGTTGTATATTTTTAACTACCTCATAATTAGGGTTCGGCGTTTTCGGTTTTTATTTTTGCAAAATTCGGCGTACTTTTTTCGGTGTTTATTTTAAGATTCAATTTTCGGTTTTTTTCGGTGTATATTTATGCCCACAAAAGTTTACTGGTTTTTTTCGGCGAATATGAAAGAAATACTATCGGACACCGGATCAGATGATTCTCTGATATCTGTGATCCCTCAAGGAATAACGGCACAGATACATTGAAAAAAAAAAAAAAAAACATGGATACTTTACTTCGCAAATGTGTGACTCTGTAAAAAAAAAAAAAAAGATCCCGCAGAAGTACGAACAAATCAGTGCCCAAAAAACATGGAACTTCGCCTTCTGTACATCAGGATTATGCGATCTTATTATAGGAAACACATAGGTACTTTCCAAGGTTCTCCTCGTTGATCCACGCTCATTCGGAGCGTGGATCAACGACCCTGGGCTTCGAGAATGCCCTCTCAACATTAACACTGGACACTGGCAGGCTGAGTAGATGAAGCGCTGCCTGATCCAAAATCGGCCAATCAACCAAATGTGACTACCAAAAGAGACACGGTGCAACGTTTTGAAGCACAACATATTTCGTGTACTTACTAAACTGTGGCTGCAGATCTTGCATGAAGCTAAATGCCTTATACTAGCCCACACCCGAACTTGGACAGGAACTTGACACACTAAGCCCGATCACAGAAACGACACAGATGTCCCGCGAAGGCCAATCCAAGGCCTCTTTTGTTGCATGTTGAACCTTGGAAGAGGGCAGTCACGAAGAGGTCACACAGTGTCGAACCTTGCCAACGCCCTCTCCCCCCTCTCCCTCTCTCCCCCCCCCCAATCTCGAGGCGACCCTAAAAAATGGACCATTTTCGGTTAAAACAGAATTTTAAAGAATGGATTCGGCTTAATTTTATCGGTTTAGACCGAAAACGCCGAACCTAAAAACTGACCTTTTTCGGTTAAAACCGAATTTCCGAAAATGAATTCGGCGTACTTTTATCGGTTTTTATCGGTTTAAACCGAAAACTCCGAACCCTACTCATAATATATAGCAAAAAAATAATGGCCCCTGAACCGAGCACTAGGGTCACTTGAGACAAATACGTATAATGTTAGGTAATAAACTTAGGGTTAAATTATTTTTCAAACTCTTACTTTTTCAATTGCCGCGGGCAAGGCGCTATTCCGAAGGAATTTCATTCTATTTGAAGCTTTGTATCGAGTGTCATTTTCAATTTATTTTCAGCCAATGTATAGAGTATAGTTAAAAAAAAAACATTTGTTCAGGTCTACAATCAGAACGACATGTTATCTGCTTTCTTGCATTTCTCAAGTTTGCTAAGTTTGTTAAAGTGATGTTCTTATCTTCATTAAAAAGTGTTAATAGCAACGCGCAAACATTGTCTTAGACGCATTTATTTTTGCTGGCCGTCTGCACAACGTCAGAAACTGGATGATAGGGTCAACTTAACATGTGCATCTGACGTAGTCTTAGCGCAATTTATGGCGCTTTCTTGACGTCACATTTTTTGCTGACATTTGACTCTCCGGCTGGCGTCTGAAAAAAGATACATCATCATAATCATTATTTATTTTCCTTGAGGGCCCGTGGGGCATTACACAGGCGGGTGGCAATGGAACAAAAGAGCATAAACAGTAAACACAATTATAACACTGTAAGCTAGCTAGGTAGGTTAGATAAAGAGTGGGTAACGGCTTCAGCAAATTTAGTAGTATCATTAATAGAACCGACATTTATTTCCTACGCTTTCTTGACGTGTGTTTCAAAACTTCATCGACGTTATTTCAACGTTTTCATCCGGTGTGTGTGTTGCTTTGCCAAGGTCGACCGATCTGATAGCACAATCGATTTCTCCTTGCTCCTAGTTAGATTAAACAACACTACCGTAATTCAAAGGTTTTGTAGCTTTTGTGCCCCTTAAGACCTAATTATACAGTCGTTCATTACTTTATTCTTTCGCAACATAAATATCCCTGTCCACCGTTGCCTGTTTCATCCTCCCCCGTAATGAGGAGGATCTTCTGCTTTGCAGAATCTCCGGTCTGGTCGTCGGCCTTTAACACAAGAAGGGACGCACATTTTCTTTACGCGTGCAAGGACGTCTTGTCCCGGACATGTAGCATAAGGGAGTCTATACATCGGAACAGGATAAAGCACATCAAGAGGGCCGCGCGCCAGTGTTTTGCGCGTTACTGTTGACAGATATTCGCGCAAAAACCTCGCATACAAAAAATAAAACGCATCTATACCTTCCTTTATAAACCCGATAGGTTTAGCCGGAAGTCCCGAGTCTGACAGAACCAGAAAGGACGGTAGTGCGTCTCTGAGCCTTGTCTGAAACATCACGCACAAAAGAGGGTGCCGTTGGTAACGTAGCGAAAGAAATGGAGACAGAGTTTGTCGCACAGAAAAGGTGCGACAGTCCAGCTCCTCCTTTGGCAACACGTCGAAAAAGGTTCTCACGACAGAGCGACTCGCTTCCCGACAACAAGATAAACAATGCAAACACGCGGTGCATCTTCTGGATACATATTCGTGGGCAGCATATCACGTGAAGAACATACCAAATCTTCGCGGTCAAAAATATACTACAGACGGTTGCTCGTGTAAAAATGGACAAGTCGTGATTGCGCCATAAGGCTGTGCGTTTCTTTAAGTCTTCGGTGAGAGTTTCCCAATAGGGCTTTGTTTTTTCCTTATAATTCAATGGGGCTTCGAGGTGCTTGCACGGGGTGCATTTCCATTTCATGCCTTTGTACACTGTAAACGTGGTGCCCCAAGTACCGTGCCACACGCCAGCACACTTATCACGGTCCACAACCGCGCCAGTAGCTTCGCAAAAGGCCTCGGTGTGTTTTAAAACCTCTATCGCGGTTCTTTTATCACAACAAAATATAGCTATGTTGTCTGCATAAGACAGTAACTTTGTCTCGACAGAATCCATTTTAAAACCTTGTACATTTTCATTTTGAATGACACTCAAAAAATAAGGTTCCAAGTACATCGCGAACAAGTGTGGTGACATCGGGCACCCCTGTCTAACGCAAGAGGACGCAGGTGTTTTAGGTGTCATAGTGTTATTAATAATTAAATTTGTAGTACACCCTGTGTATGACGTGCGGATTCTTTCCGAAATAACTTTTCCTACATTAGAACGTTCTAATATTTTCCATAACACCTCTTGTTGCACGTGGTCAAAAGCCTTCTGTAAGTCTATCTGCAGAATCGCCCCTTGGCTCTCTTCGTTGCTGAATATGTCTAAAATGGTTCGCGCGACATGTATGTTTGTTTGAATCTATCTTCCCCGTATCCCGCACGTTTGGTATTCCCATGCTAGATTACAGATGACGTGCTGGAGTTTCTTAGTTAGAACTCGCTGAAATATTTTATAGTCGACGCTACACAAAGTGATCGGTCGGTACTCGCTTACACGCCTTGCCCTATTCGCGTCAGAACATTTTGCTATGAGCACTGGGTACGTTTTATGAAAAGAATGTGCTAAGGCCTTAAAATCGTACGCCTCGTAAATGACTTCAAGAAAAAAGGAGCCACTAACTCTTTAAACTTTTTGTAAAATTCTGAACTCATCCCGTCAGGCCCGGCGTCTTATGAGCCGGTAAACCATCTATCGCACCGTTCAATTTCCCCAAGAGTAATGGCCGCCTCCAACCGCTCGTTTTGTTCTTTTGTAAGCTGTGGTGTTTTTAGCAATAAGGTGTCAATCTTGTCTGTGTTAATTTCCTGCTGGCGACCTCCAAATAACCATTTATAGTATTCAAGAAAGGCAGCCTCGATTGGCCTCAATAAACTTTTTATCTCCACTCGTTGTGCCGTTGTGACTAATCATTGTTGTTTCCTCATCTACCGCATATTTCCTTTGGTCGGCCAGAGCAGGCCGGGTAGGCTGCTCACCAAGCAGAAACTTTGCAGCTCTCGCCCGCAAGGTCGCACCACGATAACTCTCTTGGTGAAAGCTGTCTAACTGGCTTCTTACTTTTCTGATCTCTGCCACATATGTACCCGGGTTTTTATTTTCGTTTTCGATCAGTTCATGCCAGTATTTTTGTAATTCATTCTCCTTTATGCTCGAAACGTACTTTAAGTAGGAAGACCTTTCTATTGCCGCTTGCTTTACCTCTTCCTTAAAATATTCCCATTTTTCAAGATAACATGTTTCTTTTTCGGGGGCGATTTTCTTAAGTGTTGCGTTTATGCTCTTAACAAAAACTTCGTCTTCGAGCAGTTGGTTATTAATATTTCGTAAGTTCCAACTAACATTTTTTGGGGTTTGTTGTCCTTCCCCAGTGTCACAGCAACTAGACAGTGGTGTGTGAAAAAGAGCGGTTTCACTACATAGCCGGACGTATTAATGATAACTTCGGCGAATATGTACTCGTACATTCGGTCTGAACGCGCGTTGGATGACTTTCGAAAATGAGTATAACGAAGCGTATTGCGATTAGTACTCAAGCGCGCTACGTCTTCTAAGTCATGTTCTTGCAATATTTCGTTTTATAGTTCCGCGCTACTATCCACGTGTGACAGCTTTGTACTCCAGTCTTCCTGGCTGTCAACACAATTAAAGTCTCCCATGAGAACCACGAGTCTGTCGCACTGCATGAACGAACTGAGAAACCTGAAGAAGAAAACCTTTTCGTTTGCTCTGTTGGGCGCATAAATGCAGAAGACCCGCCAGTCACGGTTATATAAAAAAAGATCGCACAAAATGAAACGCCCCAGCTCGTCAACAACGACGCTCATGTCCTTCAATGGCACCGACTTTGCCAAGAACAAAAAAACAGCCTGCCGACTCCCCGTTTGAGTGGCTAACGGACACTTCGTAACGGCTAAGAAAACGTCTCAGCGCTCGTTTATGTCATCGTCAGAGGCCATTTTTGTCTCCTGAAGCGCCAGAAAATCAATTTTTGGAGCTGGTATTGTTTTTTTCGTGCGTTAAAACCTCATACGTTTAAGATCGCAAGTCGTACGGGCTTGCTAACACGTAAACCGCTCGGCTCGTTGAGCATTAAAATAAAATAGAAGAAAAGGTGATTTTGACACAGTCACGTGCTGCACCCGGAGAAAACACCGAAATGACCGTAGCTACTTACAGGTTATCTTCCTCATACTTATCGTCTGGCGGTGTACCAGACTTCACTGGACGACATTTTGTGTGGATTTCCTGGCCACCGTTTGGTGCCAGTTCCTCCAGTTGAACTTGTTGTTGCCGCTATGCGCTTCAGTGTCAGGCTAGTGTACATGTCGACGTCCTTGCTCTCGCTCACCTTGGCATCGGTGTTGTCATGGCCAGGACGCTCCGCAGTTTTTTTCGCTTGTCCCTCTTCACGCTCCGTTTGCTTGTCATCGCGCTTCTCCTTTCCTTTACCGGCCGTGATTTGCACTTGCACTGTCGTATCGGGCTCTCATGGTTGTGAAGCTGCTCCAGGGTTGTCGTCGCCATTGGTCCTCGACGCCTCATTTGGTTCTATTGGTGACAGGGCGGTGGACGTTGACCCCCCCACGGCTTCCTCGGCTTCAGCGTCATCCATGACGTAGTCGGAATTATCCTCCAACTTTCACTCCCGGACCATTAAAGCGTACGTCTTCACACAGTCGCTCGCGTCGTGACCGTACCGGTTGCAGTCGGTACATCGTGGGACACGGCAATCGCGGCGGATGTGCCCCTTCCGTCTGCATCTAAGACACAGCGGGGCCCGTCCTCGCACGACGACAAGAACCTTGCACCCCTCAAAGCGGACTTCATGAGGGAGGCCGTCGACTGTTCTGCCTTTCTTCAGGGTCAGGCGCACCGTCCGTGTGTTTGACTCGACAGCCTCGAAGCCCTTCTCCTTGAAACGGTCCATTGTAATGCCAGACACCTTTCCGTATCGTTCCATTTCTTTCTTGACCTGGCAGTTCGGTACATCATAAGGCACCCAATGTAGCTCGAGGTTGACTGCAACGTTGGAGGGATCCAACACAAGGCAGCGTCCCCTTTCACGGTCAGTTCTTTAGCTTCCACTAACCTTTGCTTTGTTTGGAGTGAGTGCAGTCGGAGCATTCACACATGGTTCATTCGGTGCGGCCCCGCCGACGCCCGGTCTTTCAGCACGCCCAGTCACTGTAGTTCGTCGCGAAAGTCTTGGATTCGGTATGGCCGGCCTTTCACATCACAGTGAAGAAAAACAGTTCGTGGCAACGTATCCAGTATTCTTTAGGGTTTTCAAAGGCAGAGTTTGCAGAAGTACCACAGCCTGACAATGCCGTTATCGCAGCTCCGTCTGAGCTCATTATCGCACGTCCGTCGCTCTCGGCGACGGCGAGCTAACTGTCCATTCGATGAGGGGCGCGCTTGCTCAGGTACGCGCTTGGCAATATAGCAGTTTAAACACTGTATCATGCTTCAGAGAATCATAGACGTAAAGGTATGTTTCAACCCCTCTAGCCACCCTAGCAAAATGTGTGCAAAAAATATCATTGGTATTCGACTAAATGAGGAGTTTGACTTCACTATTTCACTGTCATTTTCTTGTGTTTCAATACAATACATGTAAGGAATCAAACATATGATACGTCACTTACCAAGTATTCAAACATTCGCGCCTTACTGATTCCAAACAGTCTTAAAGTTTGGTTGCCTGATTTATTACTAATTACCTCATGCACTAGGGGTGGCAGGCAGCGCGAAAAATGCTAGTGCTTTTATTTCTTCGAGAGCGATCAGAAAACTTCAGTCAGGGATAGCATCCCTGGGAATTACAAGAGCAGAAAAAGTTTTGTCCTAAAATAACATGAGAGCCACTGAGGAGTATAGTATAGCAATGCAATATTCATGTCGGAAATGTCCAAAGTTGTTCAGTTGATTCCAGTAATGTATTTTGAAAGTTGTAACTGCCTAATTGTTGAAAGAAAAATGTACTTCAAATATGTGTAATAACCGCAAATTACTAAGCTAAAAACAACGTGTAGTTTTCTTGTAGGCAAATAATATAGATCCAGGTGTTTACTTTTTTTATAACACCTAACACCTACAGCTTCTCCATCGAACTCGTGACTAAGATTTATAGCAGTCCCAAGCTCTTTTGTGCATGACTTGTATTTTCATGTTATACGATTAATATATCTTAACTTCGGGGACTGGGTTAGGCTCGTTGAACGTGTATTTATTCTTCTCTATTGTTTTTGCGAATTAAGTATATGAAACCTTCGGTGGTATCGTTTCCACGTTTGAAATCCTTTTTGGACGTCACTTGGCCTCGAGTAATAAACTAAAATTGTTTTAACGTGAAACGTTCTTTGGCTAGTGACTTTGAATTTTGTGAAGCCGCATTTCGTCGTGCCGTGGCCTGTGACGTCGCATAAGGCAACGCGCGTAGTGTTGCGGTATGTAACGACACAGACCTACACACCAATTCAGTTTATCCGCTAAATTTAGTGGAAAAGCTGAATTGGTGTATAGGTCACGTGACATGAGGCTATGTTACATCAATTTCCTTGCTAAATTAAGCATGAGAATTAACGTCCCGTCATCTACACACCAATTCAATTTTCCCACAAAATTTGGCGGGGAAACTGATGTAACGTGACGTGATGTCACATGACCTATGCGGCACTTGAGTTTCTTCTCTAAATTTAGCAGAAAACGTAACGTCACGTGACCAACACACCAATTCAGTTTTCCCGCTAAATTTAGCGGGAAAATTAACCTCACGTGACTTGATATCATGTCATGCTAGAAAGCTCCCGTATGCAACACAATTGCCCACGAATTTGTCATGCAATTTAATTTTGTCCTATTTCTTAAAAACATAAATTCCTTTTCATTGTTTTAATTTCAGTCATATGCCGCTACAACATGCCCCGTATTTCACTCGCATAACCCAGCTTTTTAAGCACGATATTTAGGTGTTTTATCGATACATACAATAACGAAACAAAACTAATATTTGATTTGCTCAAATATTTTATTAACGTTTTAATATCAGTTTTAAAAGTTGTTTATTCGACGCGATTACAAAACTAAAATGACGAAAGTAATAAGGTCTTACAAAACTTAAATGAAATACATTCTAGGTAATTGATTGAATACCCTCCATAAATTAAAAAAAGTAAAGTATAGTTTAGTTTGACGGATTAAATCAAGATATTTAAAATAACCTTTCACTGGCTTTTTAATTCCTCATATTAAATTTTCTTCCTGTTCTCCCTGCTCACAGTTGGGCAGACCAGAGTTTGGAAGCGCTGCACATGACATTATGGAAGTATCCGAGAAAAGTAAACTCACTCCTGAACAAAGAGCCTACTTGGAGCTCATGGGCTCAAGCATCAAAACATTCTCTCCGAGAAGAACGAACAAGGAAATTATCACTATTATGCAAGACATTATATGGTTTGAGGGCAACATTACAAAGGTGAAATGAAATATTAAATTTAGTTTACAGTTGTAGTTTATATCCCGTAATAAAGAATAGCAAATTTAGTGGTGACGTCGTTGCTTCTTCGAACCACGTAAACTTTACTTGATAACAAAAGTCTTAAAATCTAGTTAATTGGGTTTGTGTACAACCGTAAAAGTTAACAATCAAAAAAGATATGAAAACAAACAAGCCTCTTCCACATTCTTTACGCTCATGATTACTAATACGACAAAAGTCAATTGTTCTCATTCACAAAATAATTTTAAAGTTTAAGTTAAAATTTAATGCTGAAGATTGCACTAGTTTGTGCAATCTTGTTGAAATCCAGAGATGATCAACTATCCTCAATAATCCTTGGCACTTCACCGGACTGCTACTTACTCCGCAACTAGAAACCGGCCCCACTGTTTTTCTTTACTCAACCGAATTCTATCGACTTCAAGTTTGCAAGAGTTCAATGTCCATAGTTAGAAGCAATTGAAATAAATAATAAAGTTGTTTACACACAGGTGCCGAAGTAAAATTGCTAATCTTTTCTACTTATACATTTATTCCTGCGCAGATTAATCGGGAGGCAAAAAACAAGTCTGGACTTGGAATTCATTTCGTCAAAAAGACGCTAAAGCAACTCTGCAATGTTTCTGAAGAGGTTAGTCTAAACGTCATCTTGAACGTGATGGCGCCAGTCGTCTGATATATAATGCGCATAATATAATTGCTTTATTATAACCTGCAAAAATTATAATTTTCGGCGTTGAACAATGTGGATTTACGACTTAGTTATATATTTGATGCTGGATAAGCTTATTAATCGAGTGACAACATTTTGAGTTCCAGGTGATTTTGAAGCCATGAGAGAAGCTAAATTTGGTCAGTTCAGATTCATCGTTTACATACCTGGCGACTCCTTGAAATGTAGCGTCAAGTTCTTAGGACTGTCACCGGGAGTGCTAGCTGTACCCTCCAAAATGCGCACGTATCATGTTTTCCAGGAACAGATGGGACGGGAATTACGACAATATTTATTTTTCTGAGAGCGACATGACCGCGAAAACGTCTCTGGTTTTAAAACAGGATCTGCTATGGGGTACATTTGACTTGAAACGCCAGGACTAGTGTCCCATTGCAGACGCAATCTTAGAATAAGGTTTTCTATTCCAGCCTTATTTTATGCTTGTAGCTGATCCTTAAAAGTCCCGTATTCCAGAACAGAATGTACCTGTTCTGTATCCCCCGTGTGAAAGAACTTCTTGGAAATATCTCGATATTTAGCTTACCGCCGCTCGGTGGCTAACACCTGGGACCGATCAGAAATATTTTCCCTTCGAGTAGAGTAGGTGTTTCACGTATCTAATAATCAAACGCCGTAATATTTTGCATACATTAGGAGCTTGACGAATACACTTTGTATAGAAAAAACATCATCATCAACTAAATGGAGCGACATAGAAACAGATTTATTATAATTTTGACTACAGCTAGTTTTTTTTTTTTTGCCGCCTAAAGCAGCGTGCGAATGTCTGGAGAGAACACTGGTGATTCATCTATTATGGTACGATGAAGCGATTTAGTTACGAGGGTAATTCTGTAGGATCTATTTTAATCAAAGTCTTTCCAACCCGAAGCCTATCTTGCAACATTGCACAGGCAAAGTTTGACCGATATCGAAACGATTTCACACGCCACTCAATTTCACTAGTCTCTCCGATAGAATCACTGCACGTGCACGCTCAACGTTGTCATCAGTCATGGACGGGCATCTGGCTTCTTTATGGTTGACACTTGTGCGTCGTTTTTTGAACTTCTGTGTTTATTTAAACAGAAAGCTTTTTTGCGACAAAACACTTTCTTCCTACTATGCACAGTCTTCGATAAATATCGGTATGAGGCACACACCATTAGATCCTATAAAAAATGACTCCCGCACTTGTGCTTTTCACAAGTGGGATAGCCGTTGTTTGTTGCATCGCAGTCAGAAAACAACTAACATGTTCAAACCTGCACAGCAGTGACTGAAAAAACAGCGACCTTTTAGGGAAAGTCTCAATAAGACAGTGCGGCCAACATAAGTCTTAAAATAACCGAAGTGCGGGCAAGCTTGAAATCACCTTGGTAACAACGCCAAAGTTAGATTTATGGTGTCTAGTACTTTAACTGGTATGAGTTCAAACAAGAGTGTTTATTAACAACAGCACTAGCAGCGGGGAAGTGTATTAGCATTACCAATATTTATGTTGTTACAACTCCATGTAGGACCCATTGGTGGCGGCTGTCTATATTAGCCTCAAGGCATAATCATAAAATAACCTTGTCACCACATTGGTGTAAGGGGGGGGAGGGCGAGGAAAGGGGGTTGAGTTGCGGATACGATTTCAAGATTTTTTCGACGCCGTGAGCACTTAATGACTGCGCCCGATAGAGTATCTAGCTATCCCAACTATAATACGGTAAGTTAAAAATATAGCTTTTGTACGTGTGAAAATTCATCCTTGTCATCTAGCAAGCTCAATGATCTCCTTAAACACTTATCAGATGCCAATGCCTTTACAATCAAAGTCTCGTAATTTAAATGCTCTGGTATGACTGCTTTTTTGTTTTAAAGCTAAAATGCAAGCAATATAAAAAATACGGAAAGTATATGCACTTGCTCTAACCAGTCTCTTCACACTTGTCATTTTGCTTGTTGTGTTTATATTAGAAGTCGCGGAATTCTAACTTTTCGTACAAACCAGAAGAGCATTGACCTTCACATGTTAGCTGAATTGAGCGTTAAAGCTATCTTGATTCCTGACGCTAACATGTTATATTATTGCTGTAGCTCGATTGGAAGCTTTTCTTCGAGAAGATATTTGACGCAGTCGGTATCGAGCTTCACCCTGAAGAGCCAGTAGTCCTCGGCGACGAATTCTACACTACAAAAATAATTCAATTTTTGAGTAAATCACGCAGGTAATTATTATATTTCTTATTAAATAGTACTGTATAATTTACATATAACAGAAGGAAGGATTACAAATAAAAGAGCCAACGATACGTAAATGACTGTGAACGCTTTGAAACGCCTTTGTTTCTTTAACTAATTCCACTTCTCCAGAACCTGGATAATAATTGAGCCAATACATTTGTTTTGCCTGTTGCACATTTTGTGTATGAACCGGAACGTCTTTGTTGCAAGTTGAACAGAGCAAAACCTTTGAAAAAGGTCTTGCAAGTTGAACAGAGCAAGAGCCTTTGAAAAAAACGTAGGAACAGATTTCAAGTCAAGCACATCTAACGAAACAAATATAAATCAAGTAAAAAGTCACATTCTTATTTTTGTTTGGAGAAGTTAACAAATTAAAAACCCGTGGCAATGCTTCTGTTATCGAGATAGTCAAATACTCATAAAAATTAAGTCGTTTTAGTTCTCTTTTAGGTAGTGTCCTAACGCGCACGCGTACTCGCGACTGCAAAAGTGTTGCACAATTTTTTGTTCTGTTGTTGCTAATTACACGTTAGAAACAGGTAGGAATTTGCTCAGTGCTTTGCATAACGGAGCTTCGCGTGTCAAAAAAGAAAAAAAGAAGAAAATCAGACGTTTATTTTTAGACAGCGTAAGGTCGGTCTGCCTTTGAGATATGGCGACGCTGGTTGACGGTGCGGCTGAGAAATTAAGCCAGTGCAGTACCAGGCTACTCTAGTGTCTTTAATTGTTTGGCGTAAGGTTGAATTTCATAATAACATTTCAACTTAAAGCTTTGCGCATGGCGGTAAAATATCCCAAACATTGGCTTTAAACATTTTCCAGTCAATTGGCGAACGTTTTGATGTTTAAATATGGTGGTACAATTGCGAAACCACTGTATTACGGGGGATAAACGCTAGTTTCAAAATGTCAAAATTGTAAAGTGAATAATTTACTTTTCTGGGCTATAATATAATTAAGAAATATATAATAACGTGGTTTGACAGCAAGCACTAGCAAAAGTTTCAATCGTAGTCAAGTGGTCAAGATCGTTGTCAAAATTTCACTCCGATCAAGCGTAGTCAAATTTTCGTCGGAACACTTTGAGGTCTTCGTTTTTGAGAGTTCCACAACACCTGCTCCTGTATATATTTGTCATCACTGCTTGATCGCCCAGACCCCTCATCTGAGGGAATGGTTTTATTTACGATGTCCGTGTTTTTATGTGTCAAAAAAAGTCTTGATTTCATTTTATTCACCTAGACACAACTATTAAAGCTTTGACAGTCATAACGTTTTGTACAGAAAAGTAGGTTTACGACATGTGCAAGAAATACAGGTGAGTCATCCGATTCCACGTGCTTATCAACACATTTTTAAATTATTTTGGATTGTGAAGTTTACAGGTGCGGTACAGTGGTTTTAATAAAGCAGCTCCACCATTGTTTGTCAATCGACAGCTTATGAATGCAGATCGTTAAAAATAAAATTGTCTTACTTCTTCTTGGGAGCTCATAGGCAAATGTGCACACACGTTGTTTTGGATTTAGGGCACATGTTTAATAACTGCGAAGTATTGATCATAACAGGTTGAAAGCGCATGCTCAGCAGCATACTTCCAACGAACTAGAGTGGTCTTTAGAAAAAAAAAACCTTTACTATTTCGATTTTATACCAAGAGAGTGCGCTTCAAAGCGCGGTGGTTTCAGATTGATACCACTATCCGTTGCACTCTTAGACCACGTTTTTTGTTTGGTCGTATCATTTTGAAACCACTTTACCCCAAAGGGTTAACGTGAATCACGGAGTAGCGATACAGGTGCGCATGCCGGTACGATGCTCATTCTATTTATATCAAAACGGGAAAGAACGGGGATTGAACCAGGATTCTTGTGTTCTGCCGGGCGAGCTTTGGCTTTAGGTTCTCCGAATTGCGGTGCCATGAAACACTCAACCACTGAGCCCCCTTCTTCGTGTAACATTCTTCTTCAGATCCACGGTGTACAACTACTTTATGTGGCGGGTGATACTGCGCTTCGCTCCCCTCGCCCTGCAAAAGTTCCGGGAGATGGATTTCGTTCTGACCAGCCTCTCCACCGGTGCCAAGGAGGACCACCCTCAGTGGATGCACTGCCTGAACTACATCGCCGGACCTTATGGCATTATGGACAATGCCGCCGGAAGGCTCTACGTACAAAAAAAGTTCAGCGCAACAGCAAAGAAGGATGTAAGTTTTGTCCTTTAAACATCATTCTACGCGCGATTAATGGGGTAACCTCGTGGGCATAACTTGTCGCACAAATCATGAAAAAATATCCGTTTATAAAATAGTAAGAAACCCAGCACGGTTTGTAATATATAGGATATGATCATGCAATAAAATAGCTATACAACCTAATTTCTCCTCAATTAAAAACGTGTTGTAAAATATTCCAAAACATATTGTAGTCTTTGGACTTGACGCTCCAAAATTAAAATTTAGAGAAGAGTAAAAACAATCGTAAAGGAACTGCAGGTTTACTAGTTCAGGCACTTTGTTTGTTGCAAAACTAGAATAATTAGCGTGTTTTTGAAGTGGAAATAAAAAAAAAGAAAACTATTACTCCTTCTTAGTAAGCAGAAAATAAAATCGCTGGAGCGTAATATTCCTCTTTCACAATCTAGCGTTCGATCTCTTTCTGTTCCCAATAATAGCTCAGGAGAATAATATCCGAGCAGATTCTGCTCTTTATCTTAATAAATAAAAATATACATCGTGGATGGGCATAGTGTCTCCTTTGTCCGAGGGCCACATACAAAATGTACGGGCCTCTAAATTGCTATTACACACCGGTGATAATCTAAATTTATATTTGAACACCACACCTGTTTTGTCGGTGCCGCATTCTCCTCTTGCAAGGTCGTTCCCAACTGCGGGTTTCTGCGTATCATTTAGGCAAAGAAGAAATATGATTTGGCCACCGCATTCGTGTCTTGTGCTGATCGAGTCACTTTTGCTCAACCAGCAACCCTACAAACGCAATTGAATATTTCAGCACTGTAGAGCAATGACGCCTTTTCATACGCATATAGTAGACATTCGCAGTCCATGCGCACTCTAAACAATCTGCGTATCATTCTCTCGCAATGTCGACGTGTAGAATGTGAATGTAATCTAGAGACGAAAGTGGCCATCTGACGGGAAGTTAGAAAAATCAAATAATAATTTTAACGTAGCACTGGGACAACGTGTCTCATACGAACGTGAGACGAATGTTGAAAATTAAATTTGCAAGACGAAATAATATTTCAGCTTCAGCATTCGGTACGCTTCTTATGCAAACCGCGGCGATTCGATTTTTTGTGTTATCTTTAAAGCAGTAGTGACACTCGCATTTTTAGACTGTGCTGGTGTCACTCTCGGTACTAACGTGAAGATATCAAATTTGTTAGCAAGTATTTTTTATTCGTAATTATTATTTGATTTCGGTGATTGACTATCAGCGTGTTATGTCCAGAAGTAAATGTACGGCGAGCACTTAGTGTGTTTTCCTGAATGATAAAGACATTCTCAATTTATTGAGAAAAGTGGGTCATAGCTAATCACTCACAAAGTCACATTCTGCGCAACATATAATGTGCTCAAACCACGGATTGTCCCAGTTTCTATCGCAGATTGTGTAACTGTTATTATAATAAAATCATTGAACAGTGAGTCATATTAATTACAATTCAAGCATTTTTGTTATTTTGTTCTCGGGTTTTAACTTTCATTATTATAATCTACATCGATATAATTACTTGCCACACAAAACTGTCTCGTATACAGACCAATAAACGTGGTACGAACAAGGAACCTGCTAATTTGTGTTTCGTGTTTTACTAAAGTAAGGATATTCCCAAACTTATAGCGGAACCGAGTGTTTTTATCCGGGTTACCTAAATAGGCGGTAAAAGATTGTGTACAACAAAACGCTTTATGATAATCTGCGAAAATAGCAATGTCATGATTGAGGAAACCGCGTCGCGCATGTCCACTAGAGCTAACTACCTTTGTAACATTTTTAGAGTACTCTAATTCTGAACTATTATTTAAAACGAAAAGTATAGTACTAAAGTATTAGCTGTTTGTTAAACTCATTCCACTAAGTAAATATTAGCTATTAAAATATCACAGCAATAACCTCCCGTCTTTCTTGAATCTTAGATAAATGGCTTGGTTCTAGAGCTTAGTGAATCTTTCAAGAAGCGCCTTTTGAAGTTGAGATGGATGGATAACGAAACAAAATCTCAGGCTTTGGCAAAGGTAAGTGCGACTTTTTAGGGCTCAATATTTATAGAATAGCCTTCTACTTGTACTTTTGTTTGTTTGGCTGTATGAATCGAATCAAGTATATGAGCTGCTCTTTCTCCCGGGTTGAAAATTTGATTATATTTTGATTAATAATAAGCCTCTCAAACCCGTTACAGTGTGATATCAATTTGGACATATCGTCGTAAGCATGATGCTTGATAATATAGAAACGTGAAACTCCTTACAGTGGTTGTAGAATCGTCAAGTGCATGGTGTCTATGAAAACAATTTGCACTTCATTTTCAATTTAAATGCAAACTTTGCATCGTCGAACGCTTTGTATACGGACGAATGTAGCGATAGCGGTCCGGTTCAGATGCCAAATTTACTATGCTTACCAGTATCTAACTGAAATGCATATGCGATTTACAAACATTTTCAACAAGAAATTAAGTTTGGATTCGGGTAGCTCATCCCATTCACCTTCTCGTATTCGTGTTGTTCGGTGCACCTCATTATCTGATTCAAAATGTAAAAAAAGTCGCGTATAACATTTGAATTAAATAGCAGCAAGCTCTATAACTCTGGCATCTTGTCCGGATAACTAGTGGTCATTCGGACGTAGAGTGATCATTCGACAGTGCGTACTTTATATTACGGTAAAAAGAAACAAAAAATTATCTCAACCGGGCACCACTTAGTTTTAGAATCATAGTGACTATTGCAGATGAACTGTTGATTTAAATTAATTTTTTTTTGGCTAAGGCATAAAATGACAAAAAGAGCAAGGGAAACTCGGGACAAAACAAACTGCGGGGTGAACAGTTTAAGCAAACGAAAAACTCGTATGTTCCAGACCGCTGTTAGAGGCTGAGCTCTTTACTTGTATTGCCACAGACCAGATTGAAAAAAAAAAAAGCTCAACACCGTGCTTTTTGATCCATCGATAGGAAGTCACTTATTCGATGCAACACAACGAATAAATATTTCTAAAGAAATTATGAGCGGTTTTAGCAATACGACCGTCACAAACGTCTGACTAAATTATTTAAAGAAAAACATCCTAGCGGTTGACACCCCTAAATTGTAACAAGATACAGGATTCTGTTCATCCACAACCTGGTCCGAAATCCGGTACACTCCTTCCCAGTTACGACAAAGGACGCTCCTGTGAGAGCGGTGCGTGGCATAGCCGGCGAACACTCCCTACAGTTAATTAGGACTAAGGTGGAAGCAAGAAGGACCATCCTGGACATCACCCGTATGAGAAAAGGCATATGAATCTTGGTCTTTTTGAAGGCCCAAATATGCCAGACCACATGACCCTGGGCCTGTGGTGGTACTGGTATTATCTGGCTGAAAAACAAAAACACAAGGCTCAAGCAGATCGCCATCACGACCGGCAGGCCACCATGGAGGAGCTCGCGCTCTCACCAATATCAATGTCGAAACCGCCGCAAGACGGAAACATCACTTGATGGGCAGAGCTATTTTCGCGAATGCACTCCATGCCGGTCGAAGTGAGAAAACCACAGGTCACAAACCACCGAGGCGGAGCGCAGAGCTCTCTGTGTGCAACGAGCCCACCGCCACATTCGGTGCCGCGGTGCAGCTGTACCACAGTGGCGAAGAGGGAGATCCCTCTCGAGACGCAGGGACACCAGGATACGGGGAGACATGGACACTCGAGGGCACCAATCGTCGTGGAACTAGAGCCACAATCAGAAATTCATTCGGCGCAACCAAAGAGATAGCAGGATACCCAAACAGGAGATGCGCAGCCGATCCGCGCCGTCCACCAATGAGTGCTTCCAATAGCGGAGAGCGCGATAACTGGAGGTCGGTGCATCGAACCCTTTGGTTCGCCAGGGAATTCTCCCTTCGCGGGAAATTTTGGCCCGCACAAAGCGAACTTTCTTTTGGCGACATCGATATGCGACGGACGGAAACGTTCAGATGGCCACCGCTTGCCTCGCTACTCCATGAAGGCCACCGGGAAGAAGACAGACGTTCTTACACAAGCGGGTCCACCTCAAACGCGTCTGAGGGAAGCCAGGACGAGAATAACAACAGCAGTAGGAATACCATGAAGACAATCAGCCTCCCCTGCCAAACGGCTAGTGGGGGCCCCACCCAACCCTCACGCATACATCTATACCAACCAACCCCACCAAGCCTCGGCTCCCGGTCTTCCCAATTGATCGCGGCCGTCCCTCTCCCAGTTCGCCTCGGGCATAAGCTGCTGCTCCTCCTCTCTTCTCAGCTCTTGCGAGAGGGGATGCGACACCAATGTGCCGCATGTCTGGTCACTCGGAGAATTCCTCGGAGGTACTGAATGACTTACTTACTGAATACGCGTACCGTCAAAACGGTCCGGTGGGACGCGTTCCGCAAAGCGCTCGCAGAGCTCACACCGGACGAAAGGCTTTTCGAGCACCTATATCGAGCGAAAAAGGCTGCATCACGACCGCTTCGAGTAAAGGCCGTGGCCCTGGCTCCCCAGCAGCACTTTCGAAACCTGTTAGAGTCAAGGATTAACACCCAACACCGCAACCTCGAGGGCGGCAAACTCCCAGCCTACTGCGCAGGCTCCAACCGGGCCTCGGCGGAGGCGAAACTTTATACTCTCCAGCTCTCGCGGGAGTAGTGGCACGATCACCGCGCGTTGTTCAAAGGGCGCACATCAATGGCTAATGTTTGAACGACGTACCGCTGCATGGCGAAGCGCCCGCTGGTCAAGACAGCCGGTGAAGACATGGCCCTACGTTTGGGTACCTCCAACGAAGAATTTGCGAGTGAGGCCGACCCAGTCTTCTTCCCACAAGAGTGCCCCGCAAGCTACGACCCGGCCAAAATGACATCTTCGGGCACACCGCCACCAGATATGAGCCCGGGAATGGGCGAGCCTTTCACCATCGCGGAACTGCTGGGAGCTATTTTCTCCATTACCAGGTTGACCGGCGCCCCGGGGCCCGACATGATCAGCGTTTCGGTCCTTCGAAATCTGTCTGAGGCAGAGATGCGGGAGCTCTGGGTGTTTTCAGCGAGGCCTGGGGCTCGGGCAGACTTCCCGCCACCTGGGGGCAAGTCACGGTCCTGCCCATCCCCAACCCAGCCCGAGACTTGCGGGCAGCTTTCCTACACGCGAGCGATATCCCTGACGCCACACACCGGGAACCTCATGAAGAGAATGGCGCTGACGCGGATGGAGTGACACGTCAAAGCCAACACGTCTTCCACCTGTGCCAGACCGGCTTCCGCCGTGGACTTAGCACGCAAGACGCTCTCGCGCTAATCGCGGAGGACCTCGCCGGCGGGCGCCTGCGCTGCGGTGTCAATATCGCTATCGCTGTGCCAATGAAAAAGGCTTTCGATATGGTTCCGCAGCCGACCGTGTTTGCTGCCGCCTCCGTGGCGGGTCTCACCTGCAGACGGTTTCAATACATCAAAGCGCTCCCCGGTGGGCGAACCTACAGGACCTCGGAAGGGGGAGCCTAAGCTCCATCATCTCCGGTAGGGAGGGGGGGGGGCACAGGGTGCGGTGCTATCACCGCTTCCCTTCACTCTGGTGTTGGCGGACCAAAGCTCCCGCCTCGGCAACCTCCCCGGCGTCCGCCACACCATCTACGCAGACGACGTCACCTTATGGACGACAGGCGGCCAAAGCGGTCCTCAAACAGATTCCGCACAGGAGGTACTAGACGTCATCCAAGGGTTTCTTGCTGTGCGAGGCCTAACTTTCTCCCCAGAGAAGACCCAGTAGGCCGTATTGGGCAAGACCATCACGCGCCGCGAGGCGACGCCCAGCATCGACCTCAGGTCGGTGGGCAAAACCATTGAGGACACCAACGTACTGCGAGTCCTCGGAATCGACTTCTCACCATATGGCCCACCCGTGACGTCGCTGAGCAAAACAAAAGCCTCCGTGAACCAAGTGTTACACCTCATCCGTTGCACCACTGCCAAGGATTGAGGCGCTGACTCCAGCACCCTCCGCATGCTGGCCCGCAGCCTGGTCCACGCCAAGATTCTTTATGGGGCCTAGCACGAGGGCATTATGGGGGCAACCTGGGCCGTGAAGGTTCTGAATCAGAGGGCTATGCGCGTCGTCACGGGCCTCCCGAACTCTATGCCGATCCTCCAGCTGCATGCGCATGCGGCACTGAAACCCATTGGGGACCTGCTGCATGAGGCGCGCTTTGGGCAGCACCGCCGCCTCTCGCGCAGCAGACCGGCGCGCGTCATTCTCGGGCTACTGGGCCTGGAGCCGACTGAGGGGTCGTTCTACTCGCCACGTCGCCATCTTCCTGAAGCCTGCCGAACCTGGTCCACAAGATACCAACGCCGTCCCGATCCCGGCCGAAGGCGGTTCCGAGCGGTTGCGCATGAACGCGCTGCCTACGCAGATGACCCCGAGGTCCGTAATTACTACTGCGACGCGCCAGCAAATCCTGACTACGGCATCCTTGCCGCCGCTGCCTGTTGCCCGTCCCCGGGGTTGTCCTCCAGTGTCCAGCTCCAACAGGGTCTCGACTCCCTTGAGGCTGAACTCCGTGCGATCCTGCTGTGAGCGGATCTGGCGCTCCGCGTCCGGTGGCGATCAGTTCATTGAACGACGTTTGGTCGACAAATCGTTTCATCGACACGCGATGTTTCATCGAGAGATTGTTTCATCAACAGCTCAGATTAGCTTTTTTCTGTAATAAGCTGCATGAGGCTGTCGTTGCGGAGCGGCGTGTACGGGTCGGTCAAGTGGTTTAACATTTTTGTAATGAGCCGGCGCATGCTGTCGCCGCGAAGCGGCGTGAATGCAGGCGGAGGGGGGGGGGGGAGGGGTTAACGCGCACTCCAGTGATACACTCGTGACGAAATGTCCATACAGCGTGCAGTTCGCGTAGCGAGTGTCGACGAAACGTGTGTCCATGAAATGTGTGTCCATGAAACGTGTCTCCACGAAAAGTTGTCCACGAAACGTAATTCCAGTAAACGAGTTTCGACGAAATGATAGGGAAACCCCTCGGCGACACCGCCATTTTTGGGCTCCCACCGACTGAGGTACTCATCCACTCCGACTAGGCAGGAGCGGTCGAGGCGTCCCATTTGTCGGCACCCCCTCGCTCCCCGACTGTAACCTCCGTCCATACGTCCATCGCGTGGCTCGAAGTTGCCCTGGGGACCGTTGCAAACATAAACGTCGTCGGGGTTCCATGCCACGCGGGTGTCCGGTGCAACGAGGTGGCGCACCGGCCGGCAAGGGCGTTCTTGACTCTCCCCTCGGCCGGTCATCCGCTGCTCCGCCCCTCGGACCAGGACCGGTACCTGGACCCCACGCCGCCCCCCCCCCTCCCACACACGCACACACACCCGCACGGAGGCAAGGCGGCGACAGTCAACCCGACTCCCCCCTGTGAGGTAAGCACATACCGGTGGTACGCGCGGGCAAAGTAGTCCCGGCTCCGCGGAATCCACACCGGCTGTGCATGGACGCCGCATCACCCGGCCCGCCACGGGCTAAGACCGCCCTAGCACGCAACCTGCGACCGCTGTAGCCTGGGCCATCCGGCATTGCCGCGGGCCCAGCAGATAACCGCCACCGACACCACCAACTGCCAACCATCGGGGCCGTTCGCAACCTTACGCCACCTCCTCTCGGAGTTCCCAGCGAGGCGGCGGGAGAGGGAGCAGGAACTCGCCCAACTGGGCCAGGTGACGCCTAGCTCGGTAGAAGCCTGGGCAAGACTGGCTGGCCCCGACGACACCAGAAAGCTGACCTTCGATTCTCTCTTGACCTATATGAGGATGGCCGGTCTAGTCGACCTTATCTAATGCTACCTTCTTTGACCGTTCCCCTCTCTTACAACCCGCTCCCCTATCCCTTCTCAGCAAGGCCCGTAGCCGGCTGAGTTGTACTCTACAACTGTAATCCCATTAATTTAATAAAGACGTTTCGCGACAACAACAGTGTCTTTTTCCTCGTGGAGCACGACCACAGCACGCTTTTCGCGTTTTAAAGATATCTGAAAGCAAGCCTTGCTTACTTTCGCTCTTAAATTATCGTTAATGCAAGATGTAAAAAGTCCATTATTTGCGCCAAAACGGTGGTTATATTATTACTAAGGAGCTTGTTTGTAGTAACACTCGTTTTCTTGTTTTCCCTATGCAATAGTTCTTATGTAATTATGTGTATCCCGGAACAACAATGAGTTGTGTAAATCAAATCTATTATCATCCAGTCATAGGAATGTATTTTTACAATGCTTGTCCGATTTCATTCAACAGCTTACTCATATGGTTAAACATGTGGCATATGATGAACAGCTGATGAACGACACATATATGAATTACATATACCGTAATGTAAGTTACTAAGAAATTTTTATTTCTTAAAATATTGCCATAAAATATATCTTCCAGGACTATGCCAAATGTACTAAATAGTAAAAACAAAACACAAATGTTCCTTGATGGTTATGACGTTACATATTTAACGAGGCTGCACTCAATAAACTATTTTTGCAACAAACAAAAAAAATCTAAAATAAAATATTTCGCATTAAGCTTAGTATTGGGGGCTGAAATATATACTATATAAATTATTTAGCTTCAAAAAGAGTACATTTTTCTGAGATAAAGAGCGAAATCGGCAGGACCAAAGTTTCTAGGAGGTTTTTACGGATTTTAAAAATTGTGTACACTACGCCCTTTTAATGAATCTCAGCATGAAGGAAAAACCCTATAGATATAGAAGTAGACAAAAATGCCTGATGTAATTGCGAAATTTGTCGCCAGACTACTGTG
>JAZHYW010040712.1:0-14954 GCA_037355805.1 Ixodes ricinus | reverse complement strand
CTCGTTTCAAGGACCAGAAAAGTGCGTTCGGGTGCCAAGTTAAGTTTAAAGGCACTGTTTTATGGTATCCGAGAGAACTTCTCCGCTTCGGTACGGCTGGCTGGCTCAAAGCAGACTTTTTGGGCAGGCGGGAATCCTAAACGTTGCATTCAAAATGTGTTTTCGTGCTTGTTGCTTGCAACCTCCATTTTCCAACGAAGAGTCTCAATCTGTTGATGAGCTAGATGCCCCCGCGCCTACTTTGCAGGAAAGAACACATAAAAGGGCCTGTCATTTCTCTGTTGGTTTGAACTTCGCAGCAAAAATACAATTTTCATACAGTCTTATTCACGTAACATACGAAGCGTCACCTCCAAACGCGAAGAACTCTGATCGTAATATAAAGTACAGTTCGTCGGGTAATAGTTATCTTACTAGAAACATGGCTTAATTCCGACATTGACGATAGCGATACTTTTCCCTTTCAAGCCAATTGGAACATCTTTTCTCATGGAAGAAATGCCCGAAATGTGTGTAAGCGTGCTATCCTATGAAAAACGAATACTCTTTGCTTCGATGTCTACTTGTAATAGCAGGATTAAAATATGCTTCAGGGTGTGTTTCTACGCCTTCAAACAAGCTCATTCCTGCTGCTGCTACAGACCCCCTGATAATGACGCGCCTGTTTGTTGTCAAACCGTCTTCCGATTCGGTTGATATTAGAACTCGCTTTTCCAAAGCTACTCTTCTGTTTATTGGACGACTCCAATTTTCCCTAAAGATTGACTGAGCGAGTTTAATCATCCGAAGGGTTTCGCGCATTTGCAGAATTTCTGGGATATGTAGTTTTAAGCTTAACCTGTCGCAGACTGCAAGATTAGCCCACACACGCTCATCTAGCATTCTTGAGCGCATCTTAACTTCAGTATTTTTGGTCTTGTGAACACGATACCAACGACACCTGAAGTTTTGAGTGATCTCCAACAGCCTCGAACGATGTTCCTTCTTTGCATGTTTTTCGTGAAAAGATTGATTTTGGAAAATTATTCTCTATGTGCAATAAGGCCAACTCCGATACAGGTAGATAAGAATTCTGCAACTTTCTATGACACCCTCCAACCCAAGTTTTCACGACGATCCGTCAGCAAAAACTGTGTCACTCTTTCGAAAATCTGGTTCTTGTCTTGGATGCAGACATTTGTGTCACGTCATACAAATTGCCAGACTCGACACGTCCGTCTCCAAAAGGTATATATAATAAACCTTTAACGTAAAAATATATCATAAAAAACACTTTTCGCAAAAGCAAAACGAACTATATAGCTTAACCTGAAGCTTTGGACTCTTTACTACACAGCACTTGTGAAATCTACACAAAAAAAGTCTTAGACAATCAAGTTTTTTTCCTCATGACGCTGACTGACAATCTTGTGCAATAATGCGGCAAAGGTCTGTAAGCTTATATCACCCAAACTCACTCCCAGGATTGCATGGTTTTGAACAAAATTTGTGCGTACACAGTCAGGAAGCCGACGTCCGCGCCAAGAGTTGTTAAAGAGTTATTTTGTCTCCATTATTTCCAAAAAAAAACACATATAATATTCCAACCATAACTGAAAGAGCGGCATGATCTTGCGGTGCCAACTGCAGCTAGCGGAACCGAAATAACTAAAATTCGCAAGGAAACTCTAAACTTTCATTCTCCGCGATCCATGTCAACATCAATCAATTTTTACAAAAAAAAAAAACAGCCGCGATTTTCAGCAAACTCCTTAATCTGATGTTTGACCAGTCACTTCCGAAAACTGTCTACCGCTCATTGGAAGATGAAGAGGTTGCCCCAATCTAGGTAAACACGAGGTTTCGGAAGTCTCCCAGTCTTCTGGACCATCGTCCCATCTCCCTAACTGACACGTATCGTCTAAAATTCTTAGAGCATAATCAAAAGTATCAAACACATCATGTCTCACTCTGTTTGCAGACCATTTTCTCCGTCAGGCGTCATTTCATGGCCACCGCAAGGGCTTTATCCATGAGACCCAATCCATGCTAATTTGTTCACGAGCTACATACTAAACTTCGAGCTGTCGTGCACAAACTGATGCCATATCTCTGAACTTCTGAAAATTCTTCAAACCGAGTTCCTCACCAACGTCCTTCTCTTCCAAGCTATCGTCTCTGATCCCTGTAGGTATCTTCTCCGAATATTGCACATTTCTCAGATCTCACGTTCGAAACACCGTCTCTCAACGATCGCGAGTCGAGACTAATCAAGCCTTCAGCGTCAGGGGTTATGCAGGGTTTCGTTCTCGGACCCCAGCTTCTTCTTAATATTTAATAGCAATCTTCCGTCTACGATTTTGCCCAAAATACGACTTTCTCAAGTCGACTGTGTCATAATATGAATATTTGATCAAGAAACGAAAACTATCTACTCTGAAAATGATCTGGAGGAAGTGGGCTACTGGTGCGGAAAATGGTTGTTGCACGGCTAGAGCAAACCGTAAGTGCAAATCAATCAAATTCAACAGAAAACAGTCCTTGAGGGCGTATCAGTATACCATAAACCAGTTATCAAACCCGATTTTATGTACAAATAGACTGGGAACATCAGATCGACTTCTAACCTCTCTTCGAAAACCCATAGTGAACCCATTCCTGCAGTCGCCTCCAAGACACTCAGATTCATTAGACGAACCTTACGAGACGGCCTTCACATATTCAAAAAATGGCATAGGAAACTTACATTACACCTAAAGTAGAGTATGTTGCAGATATTTGGACCCATCCATTTATTGTCGAAACTTTAGGAGTACTGGTAAACCCACTCACTCGCTTTAGCTTCATCCATGCAGAGTCATTGTTAGCAGTGTTTCTGCCTTAAAACAATTAACTCGGACTACCCCCTTTGCACTACCGAGAGGAAACTCTCCGACTCTCGGTTCCGTCACAAGTGTTTACTGGTCTTCAGGCCTGAAGGACTGCTTACTATCGCGCCCAGAAAAAATATATTCCCGTCTAAATAACTCCTGTGCTACTTAGACAGAAATTTCGGTGAGACCAATGTACCTTTTCAGGAATCCTCCTTCACCTCACCATTTCCGAGTGGAACCAGCTACCATCATCTATAATTATCATCAACGACTCAAAAACGTTTCGAAACGCTCTTCAAATTTTTCTTGTGTGAATGCTTGTTCAGTTGTATTATATATTTTATAACTTCTATTTTGTATCGATGTATATTATTGCGTTTTTTGGGTTGTTTTATTTTCTTAAGCTGCAACCACCCTTTATGTAATGCCCCTAACTGAGCCTCTAAGGTGGACATACATAAAATGAAATAGAATTAAATATACAGATTGAACTCGAGTGCTGGATCGAACCTCGCCGGGCCTCGGGCTCGGATCTCAATTGCCGAGTTTGAGCTTTCCTACGGCGATTCCATTACGTGGAGTAAGGAACGACGGTTCGCTGAACCAATTATTTCGTGTGGTGTTGATCCTGACGCGGACGAGAGAACGACTGGGGATTTATTTTACACGCAAGGGATCGCTTTGACGTGAAAGCAAAGTTAAACGACGCCTTCTCCGCGACTCCCCTCTGCCATATCGTCGACCACTCGACCGGAGTTCAAACCCACCAACTGGGGTTCCGTAGACCAGCACTCTCCTTTCAGGCACCAAAACAAGACTTTTCGAACTTCGGCCAATAATTCCGGGAATATGTTCATATGTCACCTTTACAATGAAGTAGAGATAAAAAAATTGTAGGTGTGTGCATACGTTTTGTTCTCATTTCAAGGAAATGAAACACTACGACACGTCGGGGAATCTTTCAGAGTCTCACACCGTACTTCGTGTGAGCTTATGGAAGATACTACGTGGTCTCTGGTTGGGTTCTGTCTTCAGGATCCCCAGTGCTGCCCTCGCGACTCTCGACTTTTCAAGGGCTAAAGCATCGCCGAAGGCTGGCGGTGAGCGAACGAGACAGAATACGGTTATCACGAGGACGCAAGCTTGGTGGCGGTGCCGCGTTTTTCTCACTTGTGACAATATAAACCGCGTAAAATAAAACCAGCAAATTATCTCAACGTTAAAAACGTTTCACTGACCCTTTAAGGTTAAATCCGTATTGAAGGAAGCCTAATTTTATTGTGCGAACAAGGTAAAAGAAAAGCGTCGGCGCTGCGTAAGGTTTAAGCACATGATGACGTGCAGTGTTTTTTCCATAAATTAAAAATTCGTGTGCAATACTGCATGGATATGGAAGATGAGATTGTCATAGGTGATGTGAGTTAAATAGTAATATCATATCAAAATGACACACTTTTGCTACCAGGGCTCCTTATATAAGAGCGTCATCTCACACCTCTAGAATATTTCAATTGTCTAGCGACCGCTGTTTTTAGTTATTCACTGCAGCATCGAAGACATCGCAGCAGTTTCAAGGCGCAGAAACAGCGACTGACGACTTCAAAGAACGCATGGCGTGCCGCATCCCGAACAGTCCATTATCACCATGAAGCCAATCACATTGCAGCATCAGCTGATAATAACGGTGAAGAACCGAATCTCCATCAGAATCATGGTCGTACATAGACATGATCGTACTAGACATGATTGTACTGCAGGCATTGATACGTGATTCTAGATTGGGATTTTACTAATCTCATACGGTTTGGTGGGCGAAATGAAACAGGATAGAAAGTCAAAAGCCTGCTTTTCGGTACGACAATTCGCAAATATAGCGGACCATTTCGTGCCCTTTCCTTCGGAGTTCCGCGTTCTCAGTGTGGTACATCAGCGGTACCCGAAACTCGTCAGGCGACCTCAGCTCGCGCGTTGGGCACCAGCGCCCCGTCACTTCGGACGTACGCGCTCGTTAACGATCAATCCATTGGCGAATATTTGCGTTCCTGTTTGTGGCAATGAGTGCCGCCTTGACGGGACTTAACGTCACTCCGCGAATGAGAAGTTGGTTGGTGTGCTTCAAAATCACGGTGGAGATGTTGGAGTTATCGCATCCAGTGCACATGCATGTCACGGCCGCGTAATTTTACATTTCGCTTTCGAGCTGAGGATTAGAAGCTAAATAGGAAGAACCTTTATGAATTGTCAAATATTATTGTTTTATCGTGTCATTTTTAGCTCACGTTCGCAAGCCACCATTGGTCCCGGGGCAGAATAACGGCGCGGTGCCGATGGTTGCTCGTGAGCACTTATGCTTAACGAACTCAAGGTGAATGCCCCGAAAAATCTCCGAGGCACAAAAAAGAAAATAAAGCATTGTTTACTGTCAAATAATTAAACTAGAACTGCCATCTTTTAATGCATGCATCACACGTTTTATACTCACTGTCAGGTCTAAAAAACGCAGGGTTTGGCGACTCATCGGCATCTCGTCATCGCACTTCAGCCAATTAGGTTGCGGCATTGGCCAGTAAAGCCGAGGACCAATCACAAAAGCAAAAAGCTTCAGCATAACGATCCAAGCTCTGCGTTTTTTATTCTGTTAGTGACTCTAGTCGACGGCGTGCGCTCCCATCCTTGCCTTCAGATAAACGAGAGAAAAAAAAGACATGGCGAACCACGAGAGTGACCTTACTTTTATCTTCTATTTTGTCGCGTGGGCGTCTTTGCCCGCTTAATCGGATTCTGTCCGAGCGAAGCCCATCAACGACACCCACACGACCAATCAGCGAAGCCCTTGCACCTTGCCCTGGGAGGACAAGGGGTCTTTGAACCAAGTTGCAAATGAACCCCACGCAGGAAGCGAAGAATTTACTGAAGAGGAACGTCACGGCGGCAATCATTGCGTTTCGTGGGAAGAGGGAGTCGTAGAGGAGGGGTGGGACGAGGGCAAAAGGTTCTTCGCATTTGTAATCAACGAGTTCGTCGTCCACGTTCCGGCGTCGCAATGTAATTTAGCGAGAGTCAGCGACTACGCTTTTTTCCCTGCTCTGCCGTTTGTTTGCAGACGACAGTCTGGTATGTTCGTTTCATCTGTGCTCTTGCAATCGCCTTCTGCATTCGACCGTCCGGTTTTTACCTGTCGTCAGCCTTTATGCGAGGACAACCGTCATAATGGAGATACAGTATGACGGGGTCTGAATGGGACAGCTGGAATTATATTCTCTGTTTCATCTTGAACGTGACAGCAATTAATAACGACAGTGTGTCTGAGTTACCATAATGGTATAAACCGAGGAAGAGGAAGATGTTTGCACGCGATGACTGCACCGAGCTCTGGTTGCAGAATTAGGGGGTAGAAGCAAAGGCTGGCTTTCTTTGTCTTTTTTACGCTGTCAAATATGTATGTATAGGTGAGGGCACACAGCACGGCGAAAGCTTCGACACGATTGGCCAGATAAAGTCCTATGGGCGGGCTCCTCAGTAGCCTTAGCCGAGAGCGTCTCCGTCGGCCAGACAGTTTAACTGACAAGGGAAAAAAAATGTGTCGTTTTTCATACAACCCGCGCTACGCGCCGACCTCAAGGCCGCTCGCGCATCTTTCCCCAGCACTTCATAAAACGGTTGTTGCCGCCATTGAGGCACGAGGCTGAATCAAGCTAAGTGCCCTGAGCAACACGCGTATACAAGTTCAAGTCCACCATGTTGTGGCAAACCCAGAAGACGAGTATAATAACTCGCATATCTCCATAGCGAAAATGGGGAACTCGGCCCGCGACAGGCCGACCTTAGCACATATCGAGGAGACATCTGGCGGCGCCGTTTGCAGCTTACGCGAGGAGAGGACTTTATCTGGCAGCTGCAGCGCGCAGTGTCCCCAGATATATCCAGAGGGTGAAATTCTTATACCGCTCATGGGACGCAAACTGGCAAATCCGGGAGTAACCAGTGCCATTGGAATCCTCTGGTGCGGAAGCTGTACTAAAATCAACAAGGCGGTGCAGCGAAACCAAGTCGAAACCGTAAAGCGCGCCATTGTGCTTGGATTCTTTTTGTTCTTTTTTCAGTTTCGCCCGTTTTGTGTGTTGATCTGCAGGGCTTCTGCTGCCTTCCTGCGTGTTTTCGCGTTTCGATGCGTGTTTTGTGTGTTTGAAGATCACACGAGCTAGCGATGACACGTGAAAGCAGAAATAGCAGTAGAAGCCTGAAAAAGCTACAAGAGGCACACATGCACAAAAATATGCGAAGTCTTCTTTTGAGTTCATTTTATTCAAAAGGCAACAAAAATACAAGAAAGCCTTGCTATTTAGCAACACGAATGAAATAAATTAACAACTAACAACAGCAAGACAGGATAGAAAGTCAAGGTTACGTTTGATGAAAATAATGATGTGTGTCCTTGCAGAAAGGTTCCTTAAATTTATCTGATATCTCTGTAGGTTTATGATCCTCTCAGATATCCTTGGCGTGTACTCACAACCACTCGAGCCGACCAGTCGCAGGTGAGAAGGCTAGAAAAAAGTTAAATTAATTGCTTCAACGCGTTACCGTTTATGTGATGCCTGACGTCCGATCGCATAAAAACGAGTGAATGTATAATTATGTACTCTCTTTCAAAGAACGGCGATTCAAATTCAACACTTCAACATTAAAGACTCGTGCTCTTATTGTTTTTTCCTTCTCCTTGAGCTAATTCCTCCACGCTTAGTTGGTAATCATTTCGAATTTGTTTGCATATGTAAGAATCAGTAAATATCCACGAAGGTAGTCTATGCAACTGAAGGAAACTAAGTATTAAGGATAGAAAACTCAAGTTCGACTCGGTGGCACTGGGTAGTCATCACGAACCTGCAATAGGTTTTAGTTTCATCACTAGGACTTAGCAGTGCGTGAAAGATATATACGAAACAGGACACCAGTACGGATAGCTCTACGCTCATCCTCAGTTCATATAAAAAAAATTAAGGCTCGTTTTCACTCCTCGAAGCAGACTCGTGAATCGTTGACAACTATCTGATATAAACCTCTCACCGTAACAAGTTTTACGCCATTTTAAAGTCAACATGATCATGATCTTTGCTATACCATTGATGCTAAATAGGCTGGTTTCATAGCTTTATCTTGACCATCTGACAGGTATTTTTCGCGGCAAGTAATTTGAATAGGCGTGGGAATTCCTATACATTTGTTAGTGATGTTATTGTTGTTATTTGAAACTGTTCTAACTATTGCCAAAATAAAACACTTACAATATAACTCGCACTGAAACAGTACGTTCTGCTGGTCACAAGCATTTAATAAGAATCTAAATCCAGGGAAGAAGACCGGAAGAGCTTACCTCTCGTCTTTTGGAAATGGAAACCAATCACTGAAGTCGGCAGTAATTGTTCCCCCACTTGGCACGTCCGGTGGTTTGGAGATGAGGGAATCCATGCTTAACCACATTCCAAAAACATCAAGAGTTTCCACGGAAAAAGCAAAGAAAGCCGCGCTCGAGGGAACCTAGCTCCCGCGGTGATGTCCTCTCACAAGCTAAGCAGCTCGCGTCTGTCGCCTTTTCTAACGGCCCACCGACATTCCAGCGCCCGCGGCCAGCGCATCTCGAGGCGCTAGTTCGGCAGAAGAAAAGCGCGCCCAGACACGTTCGGAAAGTAGAACAGAAAGTTAGGATAACATTCGTCAAGGCTATTCATACTTCTAAAGCAAATTCAAACTTATTTAACATTATCTATGATATGAATCTATATTTGCTTAAAACAAAACAGCATTTGCCCACGCCCGCTGGTAGCGCAGCAATCGGAAGCAGTTCTCTGGACCGGACGTACGTCATAAAGATAAGTGGCCGGACGGAAGTAGCCGAGAGACGTCATTCCCCTGGCTATGCCGTCGAAGGGACACTGGGAAAAGACTCCCAGAGACGTCAGAACACGCCAAGCTCTCGTTAGAATCGGGAACGATTGATGAGTAGGTGGACCTAAGGCCTGCAGCCTTTGTTTCCACAACTCGATTCGAACGCTATAGAACACTGAACGCCGCCGTCCGGCGTTTGGCTTTGCGTTCCTAGGCGTTCCACGAGATGAATTCGCGCTGTGTCCCAAGATGAGTTCCACGAGTGCCGTGAGAGGCGAGGCAGCTAGCTTCAGGTCCATCCACTAATCATTCAAACCAGAGCTTTGCGTTCTCACCTCCCCGCGTGCTCTAATCTCCCCTCTTCCTCAGATTCTCGACGCATATATATCTTACATTGCGATCTCTACCCCGTCCTCTTCGAATCAAAGCGACAAAAAAATGCGTTACGAGAGTAAAATATATAACCGTTTTGTTATCCGGGTAGCAGCTTGTTCCTCAAAACAACACCCTTTTCGGATTTCTTTGTCTTATTGGTATCAGGATATTTTATCGAAGGAATTCGGATCACGTGCACGCTTCCTTCGAGGTTGGAGAATTCCATGACACCGAAAAACACCGAAGCTGTTGGAGAAAAAGTTAACCCTCCAACAGCACTCCAAACAAAAAGGAAAAGAAAGCTGAAAACACGAATGCTCTTTATGATGATTTAAGATTTAGAAACAGTCGAGCTCACTCAAATTCTTTTCTTTAATTTATTTACAGAGAAACCTGTCGCCGTTAGACATTATTTCCAAAAATTCAAATTTTAAAAGAAAATAAACAAAAAGACCAACGTAACTGTAATGCAGCAAAAACACTATCTATATATAAGCACATAGTAGTAAGAAACACACCATTATTTAGAAAAAGCAATACTGGGGAAATAGCCATTTTTCATCGAACACGACTGAAAGGGTGAAAATCCTATTCCTCAAATACATGTCGAATAACTACAAAAAAGAGTATCTTAAAAAAAAAAATTAAGTTTTGCAAACTCGTTTTTTCTGATTAGAGCAAATATAATTTGCTCATTGTCCATACGTCACGCGCAGTTATTCTTAGAAGATTTGCTTGTCGGAGAAGAGTGTATCCATTTGGCGTTTGTAGCGTATGCATCTTGATAATATACCACATATCTAATCTAAAATTCACCAATATATATCTTAATTTTCTATATAAGGGGGAAATTAGTAAGGCTCTGAGATACTCCGGTGTTTTTTACTACGGTTTTTGAGGTGAAAACGAGTATAGAATTTTTCGTACCATAGTCCGGTAACTATGGATGTTTAAATGTTGAAATTTTACCCTGTGTGGACAATGTACAGAGCGAGACACTGTTAGCGCGAACAAGCGTCATCGCCGGTTTTTGCAGTTTTTCTCTTGAAATCTAAGGGATGTCATCCAAGTTATTATCGCGACGGAAAGAGCTTATTTAGTTCTATAGTGTAATGCGATAAAATTTCGTGGCTCGTATACACTTTTTTAAGTAAAATGCGAAAATGCGCCGATGTAGTGTTTGCGCTAGACAGTGTCGCGATGTGTACAAGCGCGGACCATACAACAATTTTTATTCTTTGCGTAGATTGTTCACTGTGATAAGAAGTGGAATGATTTCATGAAGAAGAGATAATACTAATTTTGATCTTCATACGAAGCAAGCTTCCTTTGAGCTAATACAGCAGATATTTGTCAAGGTGTGCTGTGCGGGCATGATAATGTTTACGCTGGGACTAGGCACTAAGCGAGACTATTCAAGGCGCCCGGAATATGCGCCGGTGTGCGAGACCATCTAGGCAAACGCTTTCGGTTTCAACAACTAAATTTCTCTTGCAGAAAATACGGTACTTTGTCTTCATTTTTCCTTCCCAGACTCGTTGTGTACAACACCATGACGATCTAACACTTAATTGGACCTTGAGAGGCGTGTCGAAGCTTGTCGGAGTGGCGCAAAAGACAATGGTACACCCAGATTACAAGACCGAAGTTGTTGGTGTTGCACTCCATTCGAAATGGGGCCAGTGTGGAGCACTGCGTTAGTATTCACCTAGTGTTAGTGTTTTCGTTTACTGTAACATACTCCCCTTCGGAAGCTGAAACAGCAATTGGGATCCATACGTGCTCTGCGCTAGCCGCCCTGCAAGTGCCATAGAATATACAGCAGTGCGGCCTCCCACTATCTATATTCTTATGACGTAAACCTTTTTTTAAACTTTTGCCAAAGAAATATTACAAAAAACAGTTTACGATCAGGCTTTGAAACTATGTAACGAAAACACATATAGTTCATGCAAGCTGTCTTGATTAAGGACAAAACATGTTCGCCTTTTTTTAAATATTTTTTAATGCGTCCGCTTTTTCTGACATTCAGGCTATCTTGGACTCGCACCGGAGGCATTGGATTCCAAAATCTTCCATCGCATGATTTCTATTGGATGATCAAGATCACGCAATAAAAAAGACAAAGTTTTCCCATGACGATGATGCTCTGCCACGCCCATATTTAGTTTTGAGACGGTAATTAAAAGTCTATATCAGAAGAGCCGGCGCTCCAATCGCAACCACGGCCAAGACAGACGGAGCGACCATCTCGCGCCTATCATGGGCACGGAGCACCCAATTCATAAACCACAAATATAAGTACACTTTCAAATTCGGTTATTTTTCTTAATCCAAACGTCACATAACCTCCGAGAGGGATCAAACTTTGAGATTCCTCCCGAAGAATAAAGGTCCTTTGAGTCTGCGATCCCACACCCATCTTGACTATCCGCTATTTCGCGAAGCAGACGACGCCACAGCGCTATCCCATATTATAGCCGGCTCCTCCCACGACTGGACGTCGCGCGTCCACAATCAACAAACTCTAAAATTGGAGATGGGGCGGGAGTCGCCAGCCTCTTAACATCGTTCGGCGAGCAATTAGATAGTGGCATTCGCGGATAAGACGCCGAACGGACGATTCACCATGGAAGGAATGTAAACGTTTTCAGGCTGACAGTGATGGCGTGCAACTAGTTGGTTGCTTCTTGCCCACTCATGCGTTTGTTAACCTCAGCACGGCACCCGTGGTCTTTTGTTTCCTTCCAACCTTTAGGAATGACGGTTCGCGCTTCGGATGCCTTTTTTATCGCGAGTTTCCTGCGTTTTCTCTCTGTTGCCCTCCGATTGGCGTGCTCTTCTTTGCATTCCGACACGCCAAAGACACATATTGGAACAAATTGCTCGCCATATAGTCACCCCGGACTTGTAGAAAGAAAATGCAGGACGCTCTGTGTTTCTTAAATCGTCGGTGACTGTAGGTGGTGCTAAAAGAAGAGGATGAGCGGCGCTCTCCTTCACAAAAAAGCGTCCGGGTATCTGGATCGTTTTCTGGGACGACTTTTCCGCGAATGCAGAGGACCGATCCCTCAGGTCGAGCGGAACGCTGAGGCGCTCGCTGTCACGCGCTGTGGACCCTGGCAGCGAGGGAGAAGTGAAGATCGACCCCGGAGCTTTGAGAGGCCCTCTTTCTTTGCCTGACTTGCGCCCGGGAGCGGCCTTTTCGCGAAACTTTCAAGATAGCATGTACAGCTAGCCTCCGTTCAACCGAGTATGAGTTCGAACGTTCGACCGAGGAGAGTGGAACGTCGATGTTTAGTCTTTTCTATGGTCAAGGAGCTGGGAAGATCAATCGAAGATGCAGAAAGTTTTGGTGGCGGGCTGCGGAGTTTTACACCTTCAACACCTCTTCTCCTTGCCCCTCTTCTCTGCGCTGCTTTGGCGAGGTCGCGTCGTAGAAGAACAAGGACAGAAGAAGAAACCACATCGTATTTAAATACAAAAAACTAACTTTAGCTGAAAGACTTACTTTCAGCTAAAGTTGGCCGGCTTAACGTCTGGTGAAAAATTGCAGCGGGACGCCCCTATGGACGACGTGGGAGTGTCACACGGGGCAGTACCACTAGGCACGAAGTGACTTGGCGAGCGTCACGTGACTTGACACCACGCGACGTGGTAACTTGATAAGGATGGCTAGTTGGGCTAGTTGGATTTGCATAATGGTGGAATACGCCAAAACAACAACAAGGACAAGGATCGAAGAGGAGAACTAGATGGTACGCGGCGTAACTTTCCAATTGAATTGTTTATTTCAATGACAGAATTGTAAAATATATAAAAGCAGGCACTCTTGGCAGAGCACCAAAGCGGGCCCAACTCTGGGAAGTGCAGCCCCATTTGGTGACACCTGTGTCATGGGACATTGCAAAACAAAAACGGCCATGAGAAATTCACGAAGCCCTTCCTGATCAGGTCCCACCATGACAATCTCGTGTGCGCGCCTCTTTGTTCTGGGCTGCTAAAGAATTCTGCTATTTGAACAGCCAGTGGCGCTGGCGGTTGGGGTGTTTGTAAGACCATATCTTTGGTGCTCTGCCAAAGTGTGCCTGCTTTTATGTTTTTGCTGAATTCTGTCATCGAAGATAAACAATTTAGTTGAAAGCTACGCCGTCTCCTGTCGAGTTCTCCCTGTCGTTTTCGTCCTTGTTGTTTTGGCGTGTTCCGCCTAGAAGCGGTGGTAACATGATGTGAACCGCGTACCAACACGCGGGACATCAAGCCTGACCACTCTGACTCAGGTGCGCGTATATATCGCGAACGGCAGCGTCAGGCTTGTGATAATGCATGGGCGCCAAAATAAAAGGTGCGCCCTTAGATCTGACAATCGCATAAACCCTTGCATGTGCTTGCACTACGGTCCTCTGGTGGCACACGAACGCCTCGCAAAAAAATCTTCTCTCTCGAAAGGCTCTCGTGTGACACCGCGATGTGCTATAGCAGCGTGACGTTTGTTTTTACGCCGCAGAGTCACGTAACCGCCAGACTCATAGTGGCACCGATTACGTTGCCGTCCTCTGTATTCTACGTTCGAACGATATTTTTTTCTAGTGGGGACTTATTCTACTGGTGGTGTGTTCGGAATTCTATGCCACACATCAGTCGAAAGTGATCCTGAAAAAGGATACCTATGACGTCACAGGAGCTGGCATGTCGCGGTCGTTGAAAATAGGCAACCACTGGCGTATGGTGGTAGAAGTGCTGGCCGAAGGTACGAGCGAACGCGAAGTCGCCTTGCCATCGATGCGGCAAATGACGCCCGGCTGTCGAGGCTTCGGCGCCCTGCTAGGCTGAGGAGCGAGCTGTACGTGCAACGAGCAGCACATGCTGCGTCCACGTCCGCTGATATGCCACCACTGCAGGTTCGGGGCAGGAGAGAGACACTGACACTTGCATGACGCCGTTTTTTGAAGCAGAACGAGTGTTCAGCATGCTCAAGGCCGCTTCTGATGAACATAGCCGAGTTCGGACTGGACGTTCCAGGTCGGATCCTAATTGCTGTATGTTTTTTCTCTAGTTAAGCTCTGGCTTCATACCACCCTTTAGACAAACAAAGAGGATCGATGTAACAAAAAAATAACTTGTAGTTTGGGCTAGTTTGCTGAACTTTAGGAGGCATGACGTAGTGGGCGCACAAAAAGATGGACATGAGGCAAGAAGACTGCACAGAGAGGCGCCTCTGTGTGCATTTTTATTGCTGATCGATGGACTGTCTGCAATCGAACATAAAGTGGGCACTAGTTGTGTCCAATCTGAGAGGATCTGTTGTAGCAATTCTTTTATTAAAAAAAGTGAAAGCCGCTTACAACTACCTGCAATGCCTGAAGTGGCAGCGCAGCTCTTGAGGAGGAGTGAGTGAGAGAGGCACTGAGGGGGAATCATTTAGGGGGACAGCACCTCAGGGAGGGGGTCACGTGAAGCCTCCGTCGGGGCCAGCGTGACCTCCTGAGGGGTCACACTGATTTCGGGGGGCGGGGGGGAGGGGGGTCACGCTGACTCAGGGGGGGTCACGTGACCCCCCCCACTCCCCGAGGTCCTCCCGAAGGAGTCCGGGGTCCTCCCGAGGCCCTCCCGGGGAAGGAACCCCGAGGTCCTCTCCGAGGTCCTTCCGAGGTCCTCCCTAAGGAACCCGAGCCCTCCCGGGTCCTCCCGAAAGAACCCGAGGTCGCTTCTGGGAGCACCTCGGGTTCCTTCAGGGAAAATTTACCCATAATGCTGCCACGGGTTACGCCGACGGCGACGGCGACGGCGACAGCCGTGCGCCGCTCGAGCCGGAACGGGCTCGGCGAGCTGCGCTCTGAA
>JAZHYW010040707.1:212500-215198 GCA_037355805.1 Ixodes ricinus | reverse complement strand
GCGCGTATGGAAGCTCATTGGCGATCGCTCATTTCACTCGGAAATGTTTCGGCGGGTTTCTGCTGCAGATATACCTGGGTTCAGATCCTGGGTGGCAATTCACGCGCGTAAATATTAGATGGAACATCGAGAATCAAGCACCTCCTCGACTCCTCACGCACACTTTGACAGGTTGTAGCGACGCAATGTGAAACAAAACTTCTCGAACTTGTTGTTAGCGACGGCAATGTACATGTCCTGTTCTGGGTTGTTTTTGTTTTTTTTTAGCTAAGCAGGTTTCGTTTATGACCTCAATCATAAAGACTTAACAGGTGCGCTGGAATTCAGAAAGCGCTTTCCTGTGCTTTCTGAATTCCAGCGCAGCTGTATGTCAAAAGCTAATTTATGTCCCTGCCAAGGCCAATAAATAAGCTACGCTTCGGAGCTAGGAAACTTACCTATCTTGGTGCTTAAAATTATGGCTACCAGTTGCCAGTTATCGGAAGCTTTATCCGAAACCACAAGAAACGCTGTTTTTTCATCCACAAATGTTTAAACAGTTAGCGACAAAGAAAAGCAATATTACACGAGCTTCCTATACAACGAATATAATGCTGATGAGATCGCACTTTTGAATCATGACTATCGGACGTTGCGTCTGCTTTGTACTTGGCACCAAGATGGCGGCGCCCATGACAATATTGGGGAACAGAGTGCCGGTCCTCTAAGCGTAGCTCATTTAGTGGCTGTGGTCCCTACCCCACGGTAAATCGCGACCTTGACTACGAGCGTCGCGCTTGCACCCCGTACATCAATGGAACTGGGATTACATTTTAACCATGTGTGAGCGTGTGTGTGTGTGTGGGGGGGGGGGGGGGAGGGATTAGACATTTACACAGTGATTCTTAGCGCTGTTCGGACGTAATTAAAATAATACGCAAATTCTGCATGAGTGTTGGAGTTAAAGGCCGGCATAAAAATTCTAACAAAATATAAGCCTACAGCGCAGCGCACCTAGACCTAGCTGAGATGGTTTTAGAACGACTCATCCTATACTTAATTAGCCTACCTTAAATATTAAATCAGAAAAAGAAACACTCGCTACTCGTGGTGGACGCAGTTCGTGGACCAGAGACTTTCCAGTTTGAACCGAAAACCACCGATAGACATGTCGGTTTAAAAGAAATACAAAGCCGGTTAGGACGAAAACGCCAATAAACATCCTTGGACATCAAGACAACAAAACAAGTTCAAAACAATAATCACCGATTTCTTTAAAGTGCTTGCTCCAAGCTAGGACTGTTTTTGTCGAAACCATTCCTCTTAGAGTCGGACTTAGACTATAATTATTAGCTTTTTTCCCGTGACAAGTACCTCTCTAGCGTCCGTCCAAAGCAGTTGAACAAAACACACCGACATCCTAAAACTAAATGCGCACCAAAAAACATGCCGCCGACTTTTCTCCGAAATAAACACCGCAAAATCAACGACCCACCTATCACATCCACCTGTACACTTAATCATCGTGGTTGTACGTTTTTCTCAGAATATTGTAAAATTCTTGTTCGCGAACGATTTAGTTTGCGTGATCGCGAACTTAGTGGACGGGAATATCTCTATTGTTTGTAGGGTCGAATTCCAGCCTTTAGAAATAGCGAAATTTAATGGTCGTAAAAAATCAGGGCCCCGGAAATAAAAAGTGTTACAGTAACTGCAAAATAAAAAAAAACTCTATTCACCAGCTTTGCTTTTTTCCAATATCAGTATTTGTTTTGAAAGAATGCTACCTTCTAACTTGGCTAGTTCTGTGGCAAAGCGAGACAGGCATAATAATGAGCTGCGAGGTTTTCATGCGCGAACTTATCGCTATTCAGTTTACCTAGTCTCATGCGCGACGAAAGGAGCCTTTTTACGCGATGTAGATGTAAGGCATAAAATGTACGCAAAGTACGCTCTGTTTCACCGAAGTAACACGAAGAGTACAAAACACTCCTCTGGGTGTCCGTTCCTTGGCTGACGCTTTCGTATTACACCGGTCTCTGGTAAGAAACGCAATCAACAAAGCTAGCAAACTTACCCTAAAAAGAAGGGGGGGGAGTTTGTTAAATCGAATAAGTAACACGTATTTTATGTAATGATATACACTTAATTTAGATCAAATTGATTTGATTTAAATCACCGTGGCTAGAAATAAGTAGGTATTTAACACTAGATAGTAAACATGAAAGATAGATTGACCAACCCATCAGATTATTGAAAACAATGCGGACGAAAGAGCTACGGTACATTTAGAGTGCACTTTAATTAACAACTTGATACGCTGATGTAAATATCGCTCTACTAAAAAGCAGCTTGCTTTTTTATTGGTAAACTAGACTTAACACTATTTTTTACGTTTTTATTTGCTCGCAAAGTGCCACTGTATTTATTGTTTTCATTTCTTTCTTCCGCGTTATGATTTAATTGCAATAAAGCATACGTAGCTTACTTATAAAGTGGAAGGTAGAAATAAAGCTCAACGTTCCGATTTGCTCAAAAGTGTATGGCTTTTCGCTCGTGTTCAGACTGCTACAATCTTTCTTCTTCGATGATTATTTGATTTAGATCCAAACCAATGCACACCGAACGCATAAATAAGAAACAAACCAAGGGAAAAAATATTATTTTTGCAATTATTTCTGCGGCAAAGGTTTTATTTGAATTATCACAGTAAAACGGG